>LGRX02024727.1:0-119868 GCA_001247695.2 Cymbomonas tetramitiformis | reverse complement strand
GAAAGTTCACATTCTTATTACCTGAACGACGCGCGGAAGGGGATCAATGAATGCCTTGGATCTCACGCAGCAGGTGCACCGCATGGTAGAGGTTGGCGCCCGTGTCTTTATTCTTTGTTTCAACGAATAATGCCTTCGTTCCGATGAGCGCGCATGGCAGTAGCAGCTCTACGTAATCATTTCTGGCGAGCACAGTGATTCCTTGGTTCTCCATATATTCATCTTCTACCTGACGGTACGCTCGCAAACTGGCCAAACGGCACACCGTATGCTGGCTCTCGGTGTCTATCACCAGGTAGTATGCAAGGACCTTCGCATATGGGAATTCTGATAGGGAGTCCAGCCCAGTCGGGAGCATGTTCCCGAAGCCAGTGTCCGAGATGGAAACGTTGTAGGAGACTCGCTTCTCCGCCCTCGTGTACAAGGAAGACGTGAATTCCTCCAGATTCAGGGACATCCTCAAGTACACAATGATATCGCACGTGCATACTGCCTGTGCGCCCTGCTGCCGGGGGTGCAACATGCCAACCAAATGCTGCAGTTGTGCTAAGCAGCTTGCGAGGACGGGTGCGTCGTGAGCTACGCGCCTGCCGGTACCCATGAAATAGCAAGGAGATGTCTTAGCCTCCGCGGCTGGGTCCACAAGCCCAACCGAGACGACCGCTGCTTGGCTGGGGTAAACCTCGTTGGCTAACTCCGGTAGGGAGCGCATTGTTGGATGCAAGCTTACATATGCCTCCAGGGCGAGCTTCTCGCACGTCCCATTCATGATGGCCTCCACAGGCTTGTTCTTGACGTGAGAGTCTTTCACGATTCCTTTCGCCCGCTGAATACCTCGTTCCACCCAAAACTCCATGGCCGCACCCACATCCCCTAGATAGTATTCTTGCCGGAACAGGTGCACCACCGCCAGACGCATGTTGAATGTAAGCATCTTCGCCGGGCCCTTATCTTCCATGATCGCGGCGTGCTCCCACAAATGCTCCTTTGCCACCTCCCGCGCCCGCCGTACCTCCGTCTCCGTGAGGGGGCTATCTGCTGTTACCATCCCTCGCGTGTAATGCAACACCGCCCGCCGCAGGTGTTGTCAGGCAGCCTCCATGACCATGTTCCAATGGACCAGCAGATCGCCAAACACCAAGGTGAGTAGTATACCACGAAATTCAGGAAATCCTCCATGGTCCACATACCTGCCCCCCAACACCCCTCCCCGGGTACGATTTACACAAACTAACACAACAGCACACGCACTCCCCATAACGACAAACACCATTGCGCTTGTTCATGGATAGGTCAGGCACAGCCGCACCCTCACGTACCCTGCACATGTCGCGAGTCATTTCAGATAAGCACAACGTTTGGCGCTCTGTTTGAGCTAATGCCACGAACGAATTGCAACCTCACAAAAACTGTCGCCAAAAAGATAGGGTTGCCAAGTGTGCCTCCATCTTTTCTTCTTTTCGATGGAAGCTTCTCATCGAAAAGCAGAAAAGATGGAGGCACACTTGGCAACCCTATCTTTTTGGCGACAGTTTTCGTCAGGTTGCAATTCGTTCGTGGCAGTAGCTCAAACAGAGCGCCAAACGCGGCTATCATCAGTGCGTTTGAGCCTCTTTCTGAAATAATGAGCAGGGAAGACTGAACGTGTACGCACCCAAGTACTTCACCACGCAATGGTACGGGCGGCCTATGTCGTGAGGCGGTTGGATGAGGGCTGCCCGGCTTTGGATCTCATCAACAATCGCTTTCGGCAGAACCAGCCTAGGGTGCGTGTTGTTGCTCAGCTTGCCAAACCAGAGCTTGATGCACCTCTTTACATTCCCGTACAACACACAATGTGCGAATGGGTGGGCATATGCGTGCATCGGGTCAAAGTACGGAATGCGCTCCAAGGCACCTCGTCCGTGTCTCCCTGTGGCGTGTGCTGGTTCGGCGCCCGATTCTGTGCTCGCCACCATCGAGGCGTGCATCTGCTTAGTGATCATTGCGTCGGCATCGTCCGCCCACACCTTCTTTGACCCTTTAGAGTTGGTCCATCCTTACCTTGCTGCTCCACTTCCTTGAAATAGCCCCGGAAATACATCCCTCGCCCCCCCGGACCAACAGTTCCCTCAAACAGACTGTACGGATCGGCGCGGTAACTGCTAATTCCCATGACCCTGCCCATCGTTATCCGCATAACGGAGTCGGCATACACCATTCCCAGGATCACGGTCAGCTGGTAAGATTTCTTGAGGAACGCATCGTGCACCACAAAAGCTGCTCCGTCAACCGTCTGACCCTTACTCAGGCTGAGCATCTCGTCTTCGAAGAGCCCCCATACCACCAACGGATTAACAATCTTCTGCCGTGGCCCCTTTGTCATCCATAGGTACTTGTGAAACTTGTCACGGTGCCTCATCTGCATTCGTGCCACCCCCATTCCACCTTCCATTCCTCAAAGATATGCGATAGCATTTGGCTTCAGATTCCTGCAGAGTGCAAGTGGCGTTACCTAAAACAGAGCGCCAAACCCTTGGTTTGGAGATCTCGGTGAAAGTCCGAGATGCCACACATTTACGAGGCGCGCTTCCTCGCACTTTCCCTTCCCCTCTCTTTTCCTTCCCCTCTCCCCTTGCAAGCTTGCTACTGCCACCATAATAAGCTAATAATGCCACAAGCCACAAGCTACGCTGGATACCTGGATTAACCTGTAGCCACTCCACCATCCAGATCCACCATCTTCATACGTACCGAGTAATGAAGGTCTTCGCTTTTGACCACCCCGACACCCATGGAGTAAGACCTGCACTCCACATCCCCGCGCACGCGCTCAGCCAGTTGCATCCGCGGCGGCTGGTTGCACGACATGCTTGTGTATATATGGGGTGTGCAAGATGGTGTGGGGGGGGGTCACCCAACATCTGAGTTGAACACTTGACAGTCATCCGCCCCGGGGGAAATCACCATCACGTGGTGCTCGGCGTATTCCACATAAGGATCACCTCCAACGGGGGTTTCGATCCTAGGAGCGTCCTGTAAGAGAGCGCCCTTAACGGACGCGTGGCGGTTTATGGTTCTCGCCAGTTCCGATGTCCAGAAGTCACACTGTAAGCGCGCGTCTCGGCGGGCACGGGCCTTGCAAAACTCTGGGCATTCCATCCATCTTCGGATGGTATCCTCGATCGGGAAATAATAGAACCACTCCTTCGGGCGCAACTTCTCCCCGTCCGCGGTTTTCACAACCTCAAACCGTCTTTCCTTGCAGCGCTTGACAACGATACCCGCTTCGTCTTTCTCCAGCACCACACCGCACTCCTCCATTGGGTCCCATTTCCTCGGATCTGCCTCTCGGGGGAAATGTCGGCACCACCGCGGGCATACATGAACCGCATATGCCATGTGATCTTCTACTTGCATGTAAGTCCGCATCCTATATAGGGTGCTTGGCAAGCGACATCGGGTAGGCCCACCCAACAGCATGAGCAGGACCTTCAGAAATCTGTCAAAAGCTGGCCGTGACCAGCCTTGGTCCATTCGCAACTGCATGAAGTAGTAGACCGCCTCACCAACGGTTATATCATTATCCGGATTGTCACTAAACAGCGGTTCACCTGGGCGGATGTCCCATTGCAGGTTCTCCGGCGGAGGCATGTCCACGACATTTTCTTCCTCAGGCATGTCCACGTCCTGCCCTTCCTCGGCCGTGCGCAAGAGTTCATCCATGAGACCTGCCTCCGTGGCCGTGCGCTCGTCCCACATGTCGTAGTCTGTTGGCCACGCCTGGTCGCAACCGTGGGCATGGAAGGCCTGCGTTATCAAACCGTGCGTACGAACCCCATACCGCATTGTTAGTTCTTTATACACCCGTTGTGGGCTGGCAATACACTTAGCACACAAGAATGTTGCTGTCGTACGTACCTGGACAAATATGTTTTCGTTATACTCGGTGGCATCACTTTCCAGACGTAGCTGCCCCAGTAGCCGTGCGGTCTCCGCGTCGTCAGGTCCCTCCTCGTCTGAGAAGCCATCGGCGCTTGCTTTAAGAAGGTCAGGCACCTCCTCTAGGTCGAACGACATATTCTCTGGTACCGCGCTGCCATGTGAGGTCTGGTTCTCCGTTAATTGCTCGTCGGGGCCTAACAGTTCCCCAGGCATGCGCATGGCCCCAATACTGGCCGGCCACGTAGGTAGCTTCGTCACACGCCA
This sequence comes from Cymbomonas tetramitiformis, assembly GCA_001247695.2. NCBI lineage: Eukaryota > Viridiplantae > Chlorophyta > Pyramimonadophyceae > Pyramimonadales > Pyramimonadaceae > Cymbomonas > Cymbomonas tetramitiformis. Next base: position 115,680 of record LGRX02024727.1, on the reverse strand, counting down.
TCTCGAAGTAACATTGCCACTTGCCGCGTTTATTGTCTTCGCCACCTTGGTGAGGCGGTCATGCTCCGCCCGAAGCAATGGCCCTCCTCCTGCAGGGGGCGCGCCGTCTCGTCGACGGAGGAGTGATCGCAGACTAGTGCGGGTGCCCTTGGACTCCGATGCAATGTCCATCACGTCAGATAGGCTAAGGCCGTACGTTGCATAAAGATCCTGCAAAAATACGACGATTGTTAGTATTCCACCATGGTTGTTGGCAAACAAAGGTTGCACGCGCTGCCTCCCCCCCCCTCATCCCCACCCCGTGAACACTTGGCCAACAGGAGGACGATAGGCGCACCCGCAGCAATCATGTCGGCGAGGGAAGCTTTCCACCCGTGAGGCAAGTTGCGACAGGCAGTTGGAGCATGTACTTTGCGGGTTCTCAATATTAAAAATATTTGCATGTTTACGATGTCTAAGGGGCTGCGCCACGCCCTTCCCTAGCGCACTCCCTAGTGCGTATTGCATGTGCCCCACGTCTGTTCGCACACGACTGCCGTGTGGGTTCTATGAGTGATTGGGGTCCCCTAATTCCGTACTACGTCTCGGCGATTTATCAACACTACACCCGTTCCCAGAACGACGTGGTGCGCAGATGCTTCGGCCGCGCGTCCCCAAAGCCGCCTCGGTACTCGTCGGTTGTAAGTTCTCGGTTGTCACCGGAGCGATTTTTCCACCACACTCGGTAGTCCTCCGTGACGTATAGCTCTGGGACGCGAACCAGATTCATTTGCACCAGCTGGTCCCAGTCAAAAGTCTCCACGGAGAAGTCGTCGTGGAAAACAGAGTAATCGAAGGCTCCGACGGGATCCTCCGGTCGGTCTTCCCACGCTTTCACGCCGATGCAATGGCACCGCATCACGGGGGGTGCCCCAGCGCGCGCCACGCTGCTGGCGTGTCATGCTCGAAGCAATCCATGCCAACGAAGATCTCCAGGTCGCGCACTGTGCCATGTAAGTCATCAACATCCGCAGGGTATATTTCCCCGTAGTCCGCATGCGAGAAGTCCTCCAGCAGGAACTCCCCCGCCTGTGTATTCTGATTCACGTGGAGCTTCTTCTGGTCCTTAGAGGACATCCCGGTGCGCACAAGGTGGGCCTTCCGTCCGACGGGGCAGATTTTGCTCATGTGCTTGTTGCCCTGTACACGCGCAGGCGCCGGTGGTTCCGCCATGCTCTTGGAGGAGCGCGCCGTTCGCGGAACGCCACGCCTTTGCACTGCAGATACCTTCTTCCAGGTGGCTTTAAAGGCAGCCTCAAGCGCCTCGGACGATTCCTTGTGTTTTAGCAGGTCGGCCGTCCAGCGCTTGTCCAGCGTCTCACGGGCCTGTTTCTCGTAGTGGTTGGCATGCTTGACAGGCAGAAGATTGAATCCAGGCATATGTACCGTAAAGAACACGGCCTTCGCAGTCATATTCACGCGCTTCCCCGTTTCCTTGTGCACTCGGGCGACATGCGCGACGAGGGTGGCGATGTCCAGCTGCTCTACTTGTGGAAGCAGGTCTTGCAGCAGGCGTTGCAGGCCCTCAAGGGCGCTTTCCTCCCCGAAGAACAGCTGGCTTAGCTTGCGCCTCTTGACTGCGAGCCATACAATATCACGTCACCAACAACCCACAGGGCCCGGCTAGTCAAATCGACAACAAAGACTGCACGCACGGGCCGACTTACATGCTATATTGTTCTCCACCTGCAGCTCGTACGCGTTCTTTAGCCGAGGGCTGGTACGCACAGGTAATCGAAGGCACTCTGGAACTGCAAACCAGTCAACATCACGTCACCACCTACACACGGGGCCAGGCTAGTCAAACCGACAACGGAAACTGGTCCCAGGGGCCGACTTACTTGCTATATCGTTCTCCACCTGCAGGTCATTCGCGTTCTCATGCTGCGTGTTTAGCCGAGGGCTGGTACGCACAGGTGCCGAGTCGCTCCCTGGAACGTCTTCTGGGGCTGCTTGTGAAGCCACGGATTGCTCCCCGTTGATTCGTTGGCCTGTTGTGCGCGCGGCACGTCGGAGCCTCGTGCGCTGGAATCTAGCGCTGGTTCGCGGAGTCATCTCTGCCCCGGGCGCCTGTGCGCCGGACACTGCTGCCCCCCCCATGCAGATGTGCACCCCCCGGTTCTCCTGCCGCATCAGCCACCGTTGGCGTGTCGCACTGCATGGTAGGGCTTGTTGGCGGGGTCGACACCTCCGTCCTCGGTGCCATGGGCTCCGCCCGCGCCCCACCTGCCGCAATGGGGAGGGGGCGACTGGTACGCGCTTCAGCGCGTGTCAGTGGAATCACGAGATGGGGCCTCTTCGACGCCAGCGCCTGAAGGTTGAAGTTTTTGCACGCTGCCAAATCATCCGCTTGAAACCGAGCCAGCGTCATTCCCTTTTGCTGCATTATGCCGGCCCGGCGATTGTATAAACGAGCGTTCACTTTTCTCGTCGCCTCTCTCTGCGTCAGCATGGGGTAAATGGTGGTGACCTTGTCCACGATCATCGCATGCCGTTGCTTCGCTGGGGGGTCCCGCTTGAACGCCTTGCTGAGGTGTATTATGAGTCCGGCGTCGATATCGAAGGCTGGTGGAGAAGCCATGATGTAGGTTTCAATATCGCATTGAACCTCGGAGGCCTTCCTGGTTCTCGTGACCTTTGCCTTTTCCTGCACATTCCCCGCACAGCACACACCACATACCAACCACATAACTAACATAACAACCATACCAACATATCAACAAACATATCAACCAACATATCAACCACATAACTACATCAAAACCGCATAACAAACTGGGCTTAACACCCCCCTCCCTTCGGTTTGCGCACGCGCCCGCTAGGCTCTCCAAACAGGTGGTCCGCCACTCGAGGCGGAAAGGCGGTTACAAAGGAACGCAATACTTGTTTATTTACATTTACGTATAGTTTACATCTAGGGGGCTGCGCCACGCCCTTCCCTAGCGCACTCGCTCCTATCGATGCAGACTGCTTATTTCTGACATTGCTCTACTGCTTAGATGAGTTTGCCACGCTGCTTTGCAACATCACTCTACCGCTGCGATGGGAGCTGCTCGACTCCAACTCTGAACAGCAGCGCCTCTTGCCTGCACATGACAACAACCAGTATATTAGGATTTGTAAGGTTTTGTATACAAGGACACGCGCACGCCACTCCTACCCCACCGGCTGTAATCCATCACGCAGATGTCGATTGCAGAAAGCGATTGTTGATGAGATCCAAAGCAGTACCTGATTAGTTAGTCTTGGACGGCTTCTTCGATTTCTTCCCTGGCGCACCATCGGACGTCGTCACGCGTTTTCCCTTGCTCAATCTCTCCATTTCAGCTTTTTCCTTTACCGCCGCTTCCTCCGTGAGGATCCGCATGAAGTGGCCAGGGTAAGTTACCCATGTCTGGTCATCTTCCGGAAGCTTGGGGTCGTATAACGGAACCTCCAGCATGTGCAGGATCCGGATGGGTTCGGTGCTCGTCAGTGGTTCTTCCGGGGGCGGGCAGAAGTACTGCATACTGAAGGGCGCATATTGGCCGTATATCGCGTTGTCAATGTCGGGCATGACGAGATTGTTGTGATTGACGCCTTGTGGCCACTTCCGGCGCAACACTTCCTCTTGAGTGGGGAATATCCGGTACACCTGCAGAACCCGTTTGGCCATGCTCGCCAGGACCAGGAACGAATGCTCGTCACTGTGCGCCTTCCCTTTATGCAGATCACTGATGAATGCGGGATCGTTCAGCCACTCCGGGCGGCGGCCAGATCCATCGCTCCAGGTGGGGTTTGTGATAATATACTCAACTAAAGCCTCCCGCAGCTTGCGTGTCCAGAACTTCACGCCGTTCCATTGCACTTGGTGATAGGGTCGTCCATCCGCACCTGTGATGTACGGAGCAACCACGGAAAGCCAGCAATCACCGTCAAACGGGACATCCCTTAACGTTAGCCCAGCGGATGCCAGGTATTCCTTGAGGGCGTCGTCGGTTGCAAAGCCCTGCTGTTGCGCTGGTTGTACATGGGTTAGCTGCATTCTGGCGTCCAGAACACCCGGCTCAGCGATCACGTGCGGGCCGTCGGTCGGAAGTTGCTTGACCTCCGTGTCCAAAATCAGTCGACCTTCCTCGCCTGGTGCGTCACACGCAAAATCTAGCATCAATCGCATGTCCGCAGTCCGTACATGGTGCACCCGTCCATCATTGCCATACACCAAGGTGCCCTCCGTCAGGCCTTGGGGGCAGGGCGGAGCTGCCCCGACGACGCGTGCTTCCGGGGCCGGTGTGGCCGCGGGAGCAGCCATTGGTGCAGCAGCACTGGTCGCCGGTTGGCCCTCCAATCCGCATTCCATGGCTGCCAGCGTCTTCCTAGGGCGACATGTTTTCCTGCCGGAAGTTGCCACGTGCGATGGCACGGTGGGAGGTGCTGTAGTGGCAGGCATAGGTGCACTCCTCGCCTTAGTGTTACGCGCAGCCAGCCCAAGGCAAGGTGGGACTGCCTGCAATGAGGCCACGTTCCGATGCCAGCCAGGGGTATCCTTTGGGGACAGGTGGCAACTGCACCGACACGCGAACGTGGGCCGTGAACAATTCCAGTTGTGGGTGATGACGGAAGCCACAAGCTTCGCCAATTCCATGCCGGGAAAGCGAAGCTGGTGTAAGAGTTCACTGGTTAGGTAACCGTTGGCGTCGAACATAGGCTGCCTGACGGGTGTCGTCCGCCGTCTTCGCACCGCCGCCTTCCGCTTTCTATCCGCCTGCCGCCGGAGCTGGGCAGCTGGAGACCGGTTGCGTGAATATGGCTTCTTGGGCGGCTTCTTAGGCTGCTCATCACCGCCAACAGCGGGTGTGTGGCCAAGCAGCACCGCATGCTCGTCAGCGCGAGCAGCAGCCGGAGCTGCTGCTCCTTCATCCGTCGCCACCATGCTGGGTTTGGCTGCAGTTCGATGTACAGACACGCAAAGCGCCTTGATCACTGACTGCATCGTGGGGCAAGACACTTGCATCTTCTGGAAGAGCGGGTGTTCATGGAACCCCTGCACCGTTGACGCTTGCACAACAACCTGCCCCTCCCCATACTGCAGGGGGGTCCCGCGCATTGCTCCGCGCTTGGTGCCTCTGCCGGAGGCAGGTTCCATTTCACATCCCCGAGGGAGGCGCGCTCTTCAGGTGAGAGGTCGGCACTCGGACCGAAGGCGAGCAGAATCTGGCGCGCACCCATGGCCACGTCTGCAAAGTTGACAACCGCGCGCGCACGTGCCTCCGCCGGTTCCAGCGCCTGAAAGTCCTGCAACGTGGCGGCATATCCCCGGTGCCTCTCGTGGACCATTAGCGGTGGCCTTATTCCCCTCTCATTCCGGAAGTCAAAGCACTTGCCGCACATCACGTGCCCCACTTGCGTCAGATCTGTACCCTCGTGAAGGGGGTGTATGCAAGCCTTACAGGCGTGCACCCTTGGCAGGAGATCGTACCCGCCCTTGAACTGGATGGCATCACCGCATGCTATGCACACCATTCGTATAGGCATGCCGTACATCTCCGTGAACCCGTGTGAGGCGATGTGCACCGCGTTGTCCAGGTCGATGACACCCTTCTCCAGGTACGAGAACGCATGGTACACGCAAAGGGACAGGGACCTCTGCCTGAATAATCCTTCCAGCCCAGGCACGGCCTGACCAGGGCACTTTCCCTGGTGTGCGGTGAGCGTGGCCGGCCACACGGTCATCCAACCGGGCCCTCCTCCCACGCGCGCCTGCTGGAAAGGGGAGGCGGTGGGGAAGCCCTGGAAAGCCGCGGGCAGCTGCATGACACCATCCTCGTTCTCCGGCCAGTACTTCGTCTCAACCGTCTCAGGCAAGACCTCAGTGTAACCCTGCTCATCCAGGCACATCAGGGCGGAGTAGGTACGGATTCCAGGCTCACCATACACCCGATCCAGCCCAAGCAGTTCCTCCATGGAATGCGCATGAACGTCCGTGTGCTTGACCTGAATGGGGCTGTCAACGCAACGACCGAGTACAGCAGGCGCCGGCAGGAATACTTTTGTGTCCGGCGTCCTCTCCCCCAAATGGCGATAGATACAGTCTCCCCGCCGCACCATCTCATCTCGCATGTACCACCACACTCTACGAAACACTCGCTGCGGTTGGCCGCCATGCGCGTCACCAGCCTCCCATAGGCAATAGACCTGCGCCCGGCCGTGCGGGGATATCAACGGTGGGGTTTTATACTTCGCCACCGCACTCGAAAACAGTCCACCCACCTCGAAGAACGGTAGTAGACTTTCCGAACTCGGATTCAGCGTCTCCTCATATTCATGACGAACCAGTTCCTGGGTGCTAACGGCCAAATCCCACCAGGCACGAAGCCGAACACAGAAATCTTGGAGGTCCTCCACCCCCATCCTCATGAACTCCGGGGTCAGGGGGGGCTCGCCGAAAGCTTCGCGTGCAAGCTTCCAACTTTTGGTGTTGATCGTAATGTTACCGTGCAGCTTTTTCCGGAGCTCGGTAATAGTCAAGCCCGTTTCAATTAATTGCCGGTTACTCCCCCTAGGGAGCGGCTCGTCAGGAGGTAATGCGCGCTGCGCCTTCCGAAGCGTCTCTTCCTCGCTGCTGTATTCCTCAAGTAACCGCAACAATCTACACAGCTCCTTGCTGATCCAATCTATCCATTTCAGGATGACCTCTATGTCTGCCAACTGGGCCGTGTAGACGGCGAGCGCCGCTCCTCCTCGGAACTCCTTGATGGCATTCAACTGGTCGTCATCTGCCGAACATCCCGCACTGATGTGGTAATCCAACAGGACGTCTACGTTCGCCGGATACTTTTGGGTGTGCACGGAATGGGCGTCCGCTCCTGGGAACAATCTTAGCCATGGCTTGTCCCCGTACTCCTGCCCCCCCTGGCCCACACAACCCCCCTGTACTGTAAGGTCGCGTATTAGAGGAGCTGTCCTCACACCGCACCGAACATGGGCATAGGTTGCAATACACTTATGTGGCCCAACCCACATGCGCCCACGGTCCACCGCACCGACCCGAAAAAGCCTCTTACATCCTACCGGCCACACCCCCTTATTATGGTCGCGTGTCGGAGGAGCTGTCCTCACACCGCACCATACGTATTCAGTGTGCCCTGTACGCGCATCGCACCACCTGAGAGACGACATACGCTCATTCAACAAGACGTTCTAAAATTTATTTCAAAAGTTGCTTACATCTAGGGGGCTGCGCCACGCCCTTCCCTAGCGCACTCGCTACTATCCATGCAGACTGCTTATTTTGGGCATTGGTACTCCGCTTAGATGAGTTCACCGCAGACCACCACTATCTCAGCCACTATCGGGGTTCACAGTTCACATTCTCCCACTGCTGACACGAGGTCGCGAAGCTCGGGTATCTGATGCAAAAAACGGCCCAATATTACCCCGCGTGATCATACGGGCAGCGCAGCGTACGCTCAAATTCATGAACACATAACCGCCATATTCCCATAGCCCCGCCATATTCCTCCATTCCGACACAGCGATGGCCTTGCATTCGTGTCGGTGTGTCCGCTGCCAGTCTCCGCGCTGACACTCAGGTGAACAATACACACGCAAAAGGCACCCTCCGCATTGACGGACGCCTTTCCCAATCAGGACACGGCGACATACGGAACAAGGCTCTTGTCTCTTCGGCAGGGAGCTCGGGGGAATCGGTTGACAGTATTCCGCAAAGTGCGCATGGATGTAGATTATTGTTCTCCAACACTCGTGGCCGTGGGAGCACTGGTGCGGAAAACTGGTGGATTCGCTTTGCCCGCGGTTTTGAAAAGATGAAGCGTAGATACCTTCCGCTGCACGTATGCATACCACACGATTGGCATAGTCAGGTCTGCCGTATTTGGGATTTTTTTAGTGGTACGCATCTGCCGAAATATGCACTCCGGCGCGAACTGTGATACATTGTATCCAGTGCATTTTATGAGAGGTTCGATGGGATTCTCAGGACACCATGCCTCCACCATGATATCTCCACGCGCAGGATCCCCTGTCGCGGCATACTTGTCTTGCACATACACGAACGCCATCCACGTCTCGCCCGGCCGGCCAGTGGTCACCCAGCTTTTCCTCCACCATCCGCGACGCAACTGACCTTCCACGACAACATTGCCTGATTGGAGCGACTCCACCCGCCATTGGACGACACGGTGGAACATGGTTCGCACGGCGGTAACCACCAGCGCCAAGAAAAGGGCACGCGAAGAAAACGGTCGTGGATCATAGCGCACTTCCGGGCACTTTAGCGAACCGAACATCGCACATGCATCGCTTTCGGGCTCCCATTGCCTTCGTGCAGTTTCCGGCACATCCAGGAGAAACATCTCTGCATTCCCTTGGGGACGTGCACCCTCCAACAGCGAGCCCCATGATGCATCCGGGCCGTACAGGCAATGCCCGTGAAACATGAACTCAAAGGAGTACGATTCGGCTCCCTCCACATTTTGACGCATGCGGCGGACATAGCAGAACGCCCGACATCGGTACCGCAAAAATTCAGTCATGTCCACCCAAGAGTCAAGCGTCATGTACGCATTCGCACACGCGGATCGCAGCGGTTCGTGACCCAGACCGGTTAACGTGCCTGCAACCTAAAACACCGCACAATCGATGTTCAATACACTTTAATGCCAAAAGTATTACTCATTTGGAAGTTTTAGGTGCCTCCATAATGTACCGTTAATAATTGGAGCATTAAAACGGACAAGTGGTGCGCGCTCACGTGAGGTCTACAAGTGTACCGGCGGGCACGGGCGGAATCCACTCAACGACAATGCCGTATTTCGCGAGTACAACCAATACACCAATTCCCAAAGAAGCTCATTTTGGCTTTACACATAACAAGTGTATAGAAATTGTATTACATATCTTGTTCTCCCTCACTATTCAAGAGTGTTATTAGCTGTTGCCAATGAGCTGTTGCCTCGTTATTAACACTATCACTATTCCATGTTGTCATAAAAGCTAGATGATCCTCAATGGTCCACCTCCACGGTGCCGGCGGTTTGCGGGCCGTGCACTCCATCCTATGCCCAAACGGCGCCAACCTCCAATGCGCACGCTGACAGACTATGTCGCAATAGCGTACTTGCCGGCATGGGCACCGCCTCCTGGTTCCACGAGGCAGCCTGGTCTTGCACAATGAGCATCGGCCAATCCGAAGTGCGGTGGCACGCCAAGCTGAGAACGCCGCACACTTGGCGTTCACTGCATCCACTTGAACGCCAAGCTCCGCGTAGGTCAAGAGACGGCTGACAGGAAGGAGAGGGGAGTCTTCTGAAATGGAGGGGGCATCTGTAAGCTCTCGGTGAAGCTGCGTCCCAAAAACGATTGGAAGACGTTGGTGAAGTGTAACCGAGGGTGACCCCACGGACCGTGAACAAGCACAACCTCCCCCCACCAACCATGGCAACCGCTGCCGTCGAGGGGCGTGGCATATACACGAAGTCGTAGCAGGCCCCGTAGGCCGTAGGGATGTCCCAATTGGGGCACAGACCAGCCGCTCCGCGGCCACCCTGCAAACTCGAAAAAGTTGGCGGAGGGGGTCAGCGGACAGTCCCCGGCCTTCACGAATATAGCGTGATGAAGATGTTGATCACCAAAGACGTCCAGCAGCAAGCTTTGCGCGTGCAACGCAAAGGAGTCCGCCGAGCTCTCAGGCCATAACCCACCAGCAAGACGGCGTTGCTCCAGCGTCCAGATTTTCAATAGAGACCACCGCCCCAAGCCAACCTGGCTGCAATACGCGTGACGAGGTGTGGATGTTACCTGCAGCAAAAGGCATGGTACGTCGGTTTTCAGAAGTAAAAAAACCAACCATCTCCATCCAACTGGCTGGATCGCTGTGATTTATCGCATGCCAGGAAGGCAGCTTTGCAGCCGCAATGCAGGCATCAGGCGGGAACATATGAACATCATCCAATACCCAATACGAGGACATCGGCGACAAACCTACCTCTTAGGTTAGCATCCAATGGCGCTTATTGGTTTCCCAGACATCACTAACTTGCCATCGGTAGCCGCCTTGGAGGCCACAAAAAGACGGGCAAGGCTAGCGGCGGATGGCCGTTTCGCGGGCTCGCGGTGCACGCAGTCCATAACTGGGTTCCAGATTGCACGGCTGACATAGGTATTGCTCGACCGCTTCCCCAGGATGTCATGCACAGTCGCGCTGGTGGCATCATCATTAACTCTCTTAAGGGCGTCACGTGAATCTCGAATCAAGATGCGCACGAGGATCGGGGCAATCGCCCACATGTCGGTTGCAGGTGTCGGTCCTCCATTACTGTACTCCGGCGCATACACGGATCCAGGCTTGTGATGTGCATCGTCAGGCGTTCCGGAGGTCCATCGGTGCCTTCGGTAGTGGTCTTCAGGCAGCCCTTCCCTATGCTGCCGCCTTGATAGCCCGAAGTCGATGATGACCAAGCTGTCGGGCCTCGTCGGGGAAAGCACCATGTTTGTTGCCCGGACGTCCCCGTGGGAGATACCGGCTTTATGCAGCGCAGCAAAGCCTGTCAAGATTCTGGCGCACAGGTCTCTCTTGAAGGTCATGGTAACAGCCACGGGCGGTTGTGCCAGGAAGGCGGTCCAGGGAGATGCCGTGGTCCATGGAAAGTAAGAACGGTGCACATGCGGGACGTTCTCGTTCGCCAAGCTGCCGCAAACCGAAGTGGAGTATGGGCGACACGTATTGCGGAGCTGAATTCGCGGCGAGGGTCGTCATGTATAGTTCCCGAGCAAACTCGGAAAAGCGGGTTGACGCGCTTGGCCAGTGCTTTAGACTGAACTCTTTGTACACCAAAGGAACTGTGCCGTTGAGGGTGCAACCGACTCTGGTTGACGCGAAACCGCCGTCGCACTTTTTCGCCGGACCTAAAGGATTTGAGAACGTGACCATATTGTAGGAGACTTCACCCAAGTTGCAGTTCTGCGCCAGAGTGCGCGCGACATCCGGGCCGTAACGCCAGGCGGTTGTGCGTGGGTCTCGTGAGCTGGGACGACGGTTCACGGACGTGAGTTGGGAGTAGTACTCCGAGCAACCACCCACGAATATGGGAAGCGGTGCTTGTGGAAGGGGTTTCTTCTCCTCGACAGAAGCTTCAAGTGCACTATTTGCCCTTTCCAACTTCACTAGTTTTTTCTTAAGACGCTTGGACTTGTTGTTACGGCTGCGGGTTTTGCGTTTCTTGGTCTTGCAAAAGGTGCAGCAACCGCCCTCCTCTATCAGACCTAGTATTACATTTAATGATGTTACACACATACGACACGCCACAACGCACATGCGCCCACGGTCCGCCGTACCGGCCCGAAACAACCACATAACTCCTACCGGCCACACCCCCTGAATATGGTCGCGTGTCAGAGGAGCTGTCCTCACACCACACCAAATATATCCCGTGTGCCCTACCCACATGCGCCCACGGTCCACCGCACCAACTCGACACAACCACATACATCCTACCGCTCACACCCCCTTGTTATGGTCGCGTGTCAGAGGAGCTGTCCTCACACCGCACCAAATATATTCCGTGTCCCCAACCCACATGCGCCCACGGTCCACCGCACCGCCCCAAAACACACACACATACATGCTACCGGCCACACCCCCTTAATATGGTCGCGTGTCAGAGGATTTGTCCTCACACCGCACCATAGATATTCGGTGTGCCCAACCCACATGCGCCCACGGTCCACCGCACCGACCCGAAACAAACACACACTTCTACATCCTACCGGCCACACCCCCTTGTTATGGTCGCGTGTCAGAGGATTTGTCCTCACACCGCACCATAGATATTCGGTGTGCCCAACCACATGCGCCCACGGTCCACCGCACCGACCCAAAACAAACACACACATCTACATCCTACCGGCCACACCCCCTTGTTATGGTCGCGTGTCAGAGGATTTGTCCTCACACCGCACCATAGATATTCGGTGTGCCCAACCCACATGCGCCCACGGTCCACCGCACCGACCCGAAACAAACACATACATCCTACCGGCCACACCCCCTTGTTATGGTCGCGTGTCAGAGGATTTGTCCTCACACCGCACCATAGATATTCGGTGTGCCCAACCACATGCGCCCACGGTCCACCGCACCGACCCAAAACAAACACACACATCTACATCCTACCGGCCACACCCCCTTGTTATGGTCGCGTGTCAGAGGATTTGTCCTCACACCGCACCATAGATATTCGGTGTGCCCAACCCACATGCGCCCACGGTCCACCGCACCGACCCGAAACAAACACATACATCCTACCGGCCACACCCCCTTAATATGGTCGCGTGCCAGAGGAGCTGTCCTCACACCGCACCATAGATATTCGGTGTGCCCAACCCAAATGCGCCCACGGTCCACCGCACCGACCCAAAACAAACACACCCATCAACATCCTACCGGCCACACCCCCTTGTTATGGTCGCGTGTCGGAGGATTTGTCCTCACACCGCACCATAGATATTCGGTGTGCCCAACCCACATGCGCCCACGGTCCACCGCACCGACCCGAAACAAACGCATACATCCTACCGGCCACACCCCCTTAATATGGTCGCGTGTCAGAGGAGCTGTCCTCACACCGCACCATATATATACGATTTGCCCAACCCACATGCGCCCACGGTCTGCCGCACCCACCCAAAACAAACACATACACCCTACCGGCCACACCCCCTTAATATGGTCGCGTGTCAGAGGAGTTGTCCTCACACCGCACCATACGAATTCAATGTGCCCTACCCATTTACGCCCACGGTCTGCCGCACCAACCCGAAACATCCTCGAAAATTCCAGCTACCACACCCCGTTTCAACCGAGCCACGGGTCCGGGGGCGCGCCTCGAGCCTTGCAAAACAAGGACACGCGCACGCCTCTCCTAACCCACCGGCTGGGATCCTCACCTACCCCGACCGAAAATGCAATGTAGCCACGGGTACAGGGGGCGCGCAGCGAGCCTTGAATCAGGCCACGCGCACGCCGCTCCCGACCCACCGGCACATCATCGGGGAAAAGAAAAACAACCATTTGTCATGTAACCTTACCGGCCGGTCGAAGCAGTACCCTCCCGAGCTGACCACCATGCAGACACCAACACAAGTGGAACACGCTTGTTGTACGCACGTCTCTTTTTAAGCAACCTCTGACGGCGGAACGTGTGACATAAATTAGGTTCAAGATATGCAAACGGTTTCAGGAAACGCAGAAAACTCACCGGCGGTTCTGCAGGCTCTTCAGGCGCGCCGCCTTCTTCACCCGCGGGCTCCTCGTTGACGTCCTCATTGAGGTCCAACGCGGCTGCTGCACCGGCTTGGCCAGCTTGGCCCACAACCTGCACACCCGATAACCCGACTGTGTGGGGGGAAAAAACAAACGCAAAACGTCGGTCTAAGACCATGCTGTTTCACAAAATTTTAACTGAAACTCGCACCGGTGGATCTCCCCCGTTCCCGCCGTTGGAGCGTCCCGCCGCAGCAAGGAGTCTTGCTGCGCGATTGCTACCAGACGTACGTGCGGGAGGAGAAGACGCCATGTTTATTATATATTCAAACTTCAAAATTTCTACTAGGGCGGAAAGGGAAGGTGGTCAAAAAACCTTCTCTTTCGAAAGAACGAATAAGCCCCGCCCGCCGCAGTTTAAACCCTCGCCTGATTTGAAATCGAGTGTTCCAAGTATTTATTATTTTACAGTATATATGTCACATGCGTGGGTATGATGACGATCGCGATTTTGATTGGACTACACCACTTACAGGCTTTCCCCATTCACGACATTCCCTGACATATTTATAGTGCACGCGAGCCTTCGCGAATCAGGTTGCCACAAACTTTTATACCTCGACTGATTCAGTGTGTATAATTACTCATCGTCGACTGCCAGACAAATCTTTGGCCTTTTACAAACCCAGCCTCTTCGAGTCATATCTCCTAGCATCGCGCCAGTCATTCTGGGGCTCTCGCGTGAACCCTGGGGCATCCTGAAGCGGGCTTGGTGACATTCCTATGTCATCGGGTGTATAATTCTACCGATTTATACCGACTTAAGCAAACTTAAGCAAACTTAAGCAAACTTAAGAAAACTTAAGCAAACTTAAGCAAAAACCTTGTTCTAGTGAATACACCACCTCTAAATACCACAAATTATTATACACCTGTGAATTTTCAATTAACTGAATGTGGTGATAATAGTGGTGGAAATACAAAATTAGATACATATCTTGTTCAAATACAATTAAGTGAAGATGGCATCGATGTTTGTCAAGACTTAAATAATCCAAATATTACCAATGTTTATAAATTTAGATTTACATTAAGAAAAATATAAATATATAATATATACTATAAATCATGTCAACAAATTTCGTAGGAAAGACAACAGATGCTACGAATTTTAATACTAAAACATTATCGATAAATGGACAAGGTGTTAATCCAGGAGACCCAGGCGTGATACCTGATCCATTGGTCGTAAACGAACTTCAAGCCAATAAAATCGGTGTAGCCAGTAATCCAGTTAACGAGATTACTATGGCGAGCGATTTTAATTATCAAAACGATTTAAATTTTTTTGATACAAGCGACCCAGACCCTGCAAATCATAGACAACAATTCAATATCGAAACTGATGGAACATTACGAGTTCATACTGGTATAGCCATCAATGACTTCATTTTGAATAATCCTGCAAGTCAAGAAAAATTTAAAATAGGTTTAGATACATTAGACTCGTCTTTTCAAATAACATCGACTCAACCTATTGAACAAGTACGATTATCTATGAGTGATACGGGTATCAACGAGATGCAATTTCAGCAGATGACGCTGAACGTTGGTGCTTTAGGTTCTGGGATTTTGGTGAACGATGGCGATGTGATATTAGACGGTGGTAACTTTACGGTAAATCCTGGAGGTATAATATCTGGAGACGGATCAGGTTTGACCAATCTACCAGGTGGTGGTGGTAGTCAAGATTTACAAAGTGTTTGTGCATTGGGAAGTACTACGACGGTTCAAGATGTTTCATTTACAGGTACTGGTATAATGACTATCAACCAAGATACCATCAGTGGTAATAATATTCGACTCGAATCAGGAACGGGTGGTGCTGGAAAAGTTTCGATAGGAGAGCAGACTCAAGGATATACCAATGCAGATTTTATAGGAGATCGTTCTATAGGAATTGGTCGAAATACGTTATCGTTTGGAGCTCTAAATACCAATGACGCAATATGCATAGGTTCGGGTGCCGGCAATTCGTCTTGTAACGATTACGTGGTTGCGATTGGCGACGACGCGGGACAATCGAGTTGTGGCGAAGCGAGTGTTTGTATTGGAAAATTCGCAGGCGAATTTAATCACGGAACCAATAGTGTTTCGATTGGAAGCAACAGCAATCAAAATACGGGCGGAGCTGTAGCAGTCAATAATTCGATTTGTATCAATGCTACGGGGGTTGAGTTAAATAATACATTGAACGATTCCTGTATCATAGCCCCTATTCGTGCAGTCACTTACGATGATACGACGATGTTACCATTGTATTACGATAATATTTCTAAAGAATTGATTGAAACAACTCAAAGTGATTTAGAAAGAATATGCAATGCGGGTAATCAAACTCAAGTGACAGATATAAGTTTCGTTGGCGGCGTTCAAACACCGACAGAAGGAACCTTCCAAGTATACCAACGCACTTTTGCTGGTTCTACTTTTAGATGCAATACATTTACAGCAACACCCAATAACTCTATATCAATCGGTAAACAAGCACTCGGCGTTCTTGATGTTACACAAATATTAGGAGCTGAAAACATATGTCTTGGTACCAACTCTGCGGCGAACGGTGCGACCACTGGTGAACACAATATATGTTTAGGTAGCGAATCTGGACAAAACGGTATGAGTGGTACGAATAATATTTTTATAGGACAAAAGGCAGGTCAAAATTCAGGTGGTCTTGCAGATGGTTTTAATAATAATATTGTGATCAACGCTACAAATACGGAACTTACGCCAGGTGGATCGAGTTCATGCTATATTCGACCTATTAGAGCTTCCCCAGATGTACCAAGTGAAACACTACAATTATATTATGATAGTGCTTCAAATGAAGTAAGATCTGGTGTTGTCGCTGGTGGATCGGTTGGATCGCTGGCTCAAGTCTTAGCAATTGGAAATACTGGGGGAAATATAAATTTGACAGGTGATTTGGATTGTACAGCCATTCGTATGACGAATTCCCAGGACTGGGCATATACTACGCCTACGTCATCCCTTACGTTAAACGGTGTACCTATGACAGGTTTGAATTCATCATATAAGACAACTGTATCACCGAACAACTATACAGGTGATGTATATACGATGGTTAATACCAGTGGTTCAACTATTCTAAGTGGTACAGTGGTTCAATTTGATACATCGATTACTGCAACTATCAATGGTGTAATACCATACACCGCGACGGCTACAAAATCGAATGATAACTGTGCTGTTTTAGGCATCGCTACAGCCGATAGCTTACCTGGAAATTCATGCTTTACCTTGGTAAGCGGATTCGCATCAGTAAATTGTATCGATGGTTCGTATGTTCGTGGACAGCTTTTAGGTGTTGGTGCTGGGGGAATCGTCTCTGGTTCACAGATTACAGGTCAAAACACAGGTATAATCGGCGTATGTATGCAAACAGTGACTTTACCAAGTCCAAATGCGGTTTTATGTTATATTCAAGCAAGATATCAATTTTAAATAAATTATATAGAATATATATAAAAAATGGCTAACTTTGTCGGTAAAAACTGTCAATGTAATAAATTTACGTCAAAAAACGATGTATCAACTGAAGTTTTATTTTTAAGAGCTACAGATGGTGAATGTATTCTACAAATGGATGGGCAAGATACTACAATCGATATCAATGCAACGAATTTGGTTGAATTTCGAATCGCGACACAGCAACCCGAATTTTTACAGATGCAACTCGTAGGGCTACCTACAATTGAACCAAGTTTAAACAATTACATTTGGAACGATGCAGGTACTCTTAAGATAAAAACATAAAAAGTAAAATTAAAAATAAATATATATATTATTATATATAAGACATGAATTGTATCGGTAAACAAGCCCAAGCTACAAGTAAAGTATATACACGAACAACTTCGCCTCTCGGTGGAGAAGTAACCTGTAGAGATATAAATATGAGACCGAGAGGCGGCAATGAACAATCGAGACTATTGATGTTTGCTAAAACTACAAGCGTTGATATGGATAGCACTATAAATACAGGATTCGATGATGGAAATGTTTTTTTTAACGTTGCGTCGAGTGGTGGAGGAGTTGACGGCAACACTATATTTCGTTTGGCGAATATTCCACAAGCACCTGACTCCGGAGTGACCCCGACAATTCCCGCAAAGATCGGGGTAAGTGATATTTATACCGATAGTGATGGATACGTTAGAATGAAACTAACTTAAACTATATGTTACTAATATAAACATACAACCATGACAACATTATTCGCATTAAACATGATTAAACATTTAAAACAATCGATTGAATTCGATTATTTGATGACTGAAAAGAATAAATACCCTGAGGAATTCGGTATGTTCAATACGAGTGAATATTTATTATTGTTTTTCGTTGTAGGTCAAATAAAAAAGAATGTACCTTTTGTAAAACTACTGCATTTATTAGGAAAAGACTTTAAAATATTCTTAATGTCGTTATACCGTGAATCATTTGAAAAACCAAAAAAGAAAGATATAAAGACATATAGATATAGATGGAGTGATATAGAAGATGATGGTACATATAATGATCTTCGTTCATTTATTAAAGAGTATCATAATGAATGGATCGAAATCATGCCTGAGATTTTATATACTAAATCGTATTACCCGCTGATACCTCGATAGACAATATATGTTTAATTCATGGATTACCGTATCGGGATTAAATTTTATATATATTATTTTGCCCGTGCGGTAATGAGATCGTTAACACTGTGATTACCGCGTCGGTATTATAAACTGTCAAGTAACAGATAATTATTATTTAGATGATTCACCTTCACAAATATAATATGTTTTCGCGATTGAAACCGTATGACCAAGTTGTTTAGCTATTTCATACCTTTTATCAACAAATGGTGCATCTTTATAATAGGTTTCTACTGATTTTCGTATTGTATTAAAACCAACCTTCTCTTTTATTCCGTGTTTGAAAAACAATCTATTGATTCGATTACCGCTCATTTGACCCGCTGGTTTATTGGGATCGTTATTATTCGAAAATAGATATGTTCTTGGATCACTCTGTAAATCATCTTCAATCCTATTCTTCAACTCATCTCCTACTGTAAAATCAAATTTGTATTTATCACTTGTTTTCGTTTTATTGAAAACTAATTTACCAATGTCTCTTACATAATAATTTTTATTTATATGTTCTTTATCTTTACCCAATTCTTCCATATTATCATATACTTGAACCGTACTCCAATCATCTCTCATTGGACATCTGGAATTCGGCGTTCAGTTCTGAATGCGTAATCGACTGTTCCCCGTTCCCCCCCGTTCCCTACGTTTCTGGACGCGTGCAATACATCGTATTGAACACATATTGCAGGCATATTGCACGCGTATTGACAATAAATGTTCAATACAATAAAAAATGTTACAATATGTGTGCAATATGCCTGCAAGCGCTCCAACATGTGTGCAACATAGTATTGCAGTGAGCCCTCATGTATTGGAGACATATTGAAGTTCTGATGCAGAGAGTTATTTCAATATGCCTTCAACACATGTGTAGTATAGGGTTGGAGACATGCACCATGCATGTCGCAAACACTATGAAGGCATGTTGCAGACATATTGCCCACATATTATATACATATTGTATACATATTGTATACATATTGTAAGTCAACATTCAATATGTTGGATACACACTGCGGACCTACTGCATACGTATTGAACATGTAAACTCAATATGTTGTATATATATTGTGGACCTATTGAATATGTATTGAAACGGAACATTCAGTATGTTGGATACATACTGCGGACCTATTGCATACGTATTGAACATGTAAATTCAATATGTTGTATATATATTGTGGACCTATTGAATATGTATTGAAACGGTGCATTTAGTATGTTGGATACATACTGCGGACCTATTGCACACATATTGAACATGAAAATTCAATATGCTGTATATATATTGTAGACATATTGAATATGTATTGAAACGGTACATTTAGTATGTTGGATACATACTGCGGACCTATTGCATACGTATTGAACATGAAAATTCAATATGCTGTATATATATTGCGGACATATTGCATATGTATTGAAACGGTACATTTAGTATGTTGGATACATACTGCGGACCTATTGCATACGTATTGAACATGAAAATTCAATATGCTGTATATATATTGCGGACATATTGCATATGTATTGAAACGGAACATTCAGTATGTTGGATACATACTGCGGACCTATTGCATACGTATTGAACATGCAAATTCAATATGCTGTATATATACTGTGGACATATTGCATATGTATTGAAATAAAAGTTGCCTATATTGGATATATACTGAAGACCTATTGCATGCATATTGCACAGACATATTCAACATGCTGCAAGTATGCTGTGGACCTATTGCATATGTCAACGAGAGGCATATTGAACACAATTAATATTGAATACAATTACAAATTGTCAAATTTGTTTCACAAATGCTCCCCCTGCCGTACGTAGGCTACGTCCACTACAAGGTTTTTTATTTTTGTTCTTCCCTCGCGCATGAAGGCCTTCTGCAAGAGGAGGGACGCCTCCGAGCCGGGATTCCCCACTCGGTGGCTAGCGTCCATCCCTTCCGGGAGGCGCTTGTCCACCTCCTTCATGATGTAGGAGATGGCGCTGCGGACATATGCATATGGCTTCTCTTTGCAAAGCATATTCATGTCGAGGATATCAGTTACCTGCAGCCCCACCAAACGAAATACATGTGTCAAATATTGGAAATATAGTACAGTACTATTACAGTACTATTACAGTACTATAACAGACATATTGTACACATATTGTGCACATATTGAAAGGGTTGGTGCGCACCTTGATACCGATGAGCCCCTCGGTGAGGGGGAAATCGGGGCCGTCCATGATGTGGTTGGGGAGAATATCCCCAACCGCATTCGCCACCACCAACCCGGCGAACAGCCCGACGTTGGCCTTCAATCGGCCGGTGTTCGTCACGAGTCCGCCTTTGTCGGGACGGAGCGAACTCTTCATCGCTTCGTACTCCGTTTGAGCCCCCGCGTACACCACCACCTCTTTCCCCACCTTGAAGATGTCTTCAACATTGGGGGCTTCGGGCTTGGCAAGCTTGGCGGGCTTGGCCGGTGACGGGGCCGGTGACGCGGCCGCCTTGCCCTTGCCCTTTGCGGATGCGGAGGCGGGGCCCTCCGAGGCCTTGGCCTTGCCCTTTGCGGATGCGGATGCGGAGGCGGGTGCTTTTTTGGCCTTGGCCTCCACCTCCTTTTTCTTGGCATCCGCCTCCAGGCGGTCAGCCTCCTCCTCGTCGTCGTTGTCGGGGGCGTTGTGGTCGTAGAGATAGGCGACTGCAAACAAAAAATGCTATCAACCGTAAGTTTTATGTCGTATGTGTACAGTATGTTACAGGTATGTTACAGGTATGTTGCAGGTATATTACATACATATTGCAGGCATATTGTTGCCCTACCTTTCAGAAAGGTGCACAAGTATGCTGAGTATGCTCAAGGTGTGCTGTGGCATGCTTCACATATACTGCGAGCGTGTGTCAAGTGTATTAGAGGGTGGGAACGTACCCAGCCGCCGTCTTGCCTCCCCTTGCAAGCACTCCACCTTGCTGTTAGGCCCCTCCTCCAATTCGAATTCGGGGAGGGCTTTGAGCACCTCCATCTTCTTGGCGATTTGCCGCACCGGGCATGTGGTAGGGACCCCCTCCTCCATACACGTGGTGTACGGATGTAGCTTTTGAGGGTCCACCCACGTACACATTCCGGTTTTCGTGTCGGTCGCCCACCGGCCGCACTTCCAAAGATATCGGTTGTTGTTCACGATCGAACGGGCTTTCGCCCGCACGAAGGAGTTAGTGGGCGCGGTCGCCCACTTGCAGCGGTTTTGTACCGCGGTGACGTACTTCGACACCGCGGACTCTTGCTTCGGCACGTGAAGTAGGGGCTCAAGACGCCCGTCCTTCACGCGCAATTCTGCAAGTAATTCTCCCCAAACCCTTCCCAAATCAATATTTTTTCATGCAACGAAGGAACCAAGTTAAGTAAACGAAGCCGCATGCTTAGTACGTACCAAACTCCTCGTGACATGCTTTAATTAGTTGAGCTTCGAACGCGCTTCGAGCCCCCTTGCGCCTTTTTTTGCTCCCATCCCCCCCTCCCTCCTCATCGTCCTCGTCGTCTTCCTTCGCCCTTTTCTTGCCTTTGTCGAGGAAAGCCAATGGGGTTTCCTCGATCCCTTTGGGCTCGCTAGGTGTCCCCTTTGCCCTCACCTTCGCAACGTAGTCAACGAAGCCCTCGTGCGTATGCTCAACGCCAAACAGCTCGCAGCTTTCTACATACTCCGCGTGCAACTCTTTGACTGACATTTTTCTTACACCTCTGCTGGCTTTTCTTACACCTCTGCTGGCTTTGTTTACACCTCTGCTGGCTGGTGCTGGAACGTGCTGGAAGGGCGGCTGCTGGAACGTCAACGTGCTTCCAGGAGGCCTTCCGTACGCGATCGATGGGTGTTACCATGCATCGTGCACACATGTTGGCCGCATGTATCGGGCGCATTGCACCTGCGACGACCGACCGTTAGGAAATGCATTTTGAAATTTCGTCCATCGTGCATCTCGTCAATCATGCATCGTGCATCTCGTGCATCGTGCAGCTCTTTTTCTTTTTTTTTGGGGGGGGGAACGTCTAACCCGATTTTTCATTTGTGTTCATTACTGTAGTCTAACCCAGTACGCAACATCTTTTCAATCACGTTGTCACAATGGTCTAGTGGTTGGCCGTCGGTCTTCAAAGCCTGCGGTAGTGGGTTCGAGTCCCACTGGAGGTATACACCTTGTCTGCGAGGAGTTGAGCTCCTCCTCGCTGGCGAAGTGTACCACCTCCATCTAAAGGTCAATGACAACCTTTTTTATCCGGGCCATCTCAGGGGTCATTTTGGGGGTACTTCTTGAGTTACGAATTCGGCCGTTCGATTCACGAACGAGGGGTGCAGATTCTCCTAAAAATTAAAATTCCAAAATTGTTTCCCCGAAAATCGTTCAATCTGTTCAATACTACTGCAATACGTGAGGGCTCACTGCAATACGTTACCGCTTGCAGGCGTATTGAAATGGCGTATTGGAGATGGGTCGAAAAAGTGCCAAGTCAGTTTTGCGAAGATCCGTCTGACGTGGCACTGGCAAAGCTGACATCAGCAGTTTTCAATACATCTCCAATACGCCATTTCAATACGCCTGCAAGCGGTCGCGTATTGCAGTGAGCCCTCTTGTATTGAAGTAGTATTGAACAGATTCTCCTCTAAAAAGTTTTTTAAATTTTTGTAAAGGCCAATATGCGTGCAACCGCGTGCAACCGCCTGCAGAGCTCAAGGCATGGATCACTTCAATACGTGAGGGCTCACTTCAATACGTGAGGGCTCACTTCAATACGTGAGGGCTCAAGACCTTGAGCCCTGCCTTTAGCCCCCCCTTTCAGTATGCTGCGGAAGTGTTGAAGTGAGCCCTAAAAAAGTTGAAAAACATGTTCTTCAATTCTGGTGAGACTTGTTATATGGACTCAGGAGCTATATTTTGCGACATAGCTTGTGTGCGTTTTTTGTGGGGGGGTCCGAAAACCTACTTTTGGGTTATTGCTTTACTTGAAAGTTCCTTCAGCATATCGTCAATATGTCCGCAGTATATGTCCAATATATTACAGCATAGTTGCAGTACATTTTCGAAGGGTGATGGGCGTGGTAAAGGGGACTTCAATGCAATATGGTCCGAGGAGATCAAATTGTTCATGGTGAAAAGCGACCTCGCCATGAACGATCCCCTCAATCATCATCACCAAGTGATGCGGAGCGACATCGAACCGGCTTGCCTTCGGCTAGAGCCGCCGCCCTCGTCCAAGGGAAGGCGGCCCCCCCCGTACAACAATCTTCGTTAGCCAAGCGCGCGATGAGAAATCCCGCGCAAGGCGGGTGCTTAGCCGATCGAGAGCCGATCAAACCTTCCAATGCTCAGGAGGGTACATCCCTCAAACCCCCTCCCAATATCACGCTCATATTCCCGGAAGGTTGGAGTACCGCGGAAGGCTTCCGCGACCCGGAGTATGAAACGATTACGAAGAAGGAACGCCTTTTGGCGTGGATTGCGCCTCCACATCTTCCAATATCTACGAGGGAACTGGAGTTGTCCGCGAGGTAGCACCCTTTCTCTTTCTTCTCGACGTTGAGGTTGTGTCTTTCTTGCTTCACAGGACTCTTTGCTACATGTATGCAACATGGTTACCATATGTTGCATACATATCGAGATAATATTGTAGGGATCCTGGAACACATTGCAGGAAAGTCGATGCGCACTATGTGGAAGTGGACACGGTATGGCATCATAAGTGGCTGCCAACGCGACTGCTCCCGCACGATTTCTCCATATTGGCGCACGATTTATCTCCAGACAATACCGCGTGGCCGACTTGGTTACCACCTTCCGACATCTTGGAGCTAGAACCGGCAACGGTAACCTTTAAGGGGAAATCGGTTCGACTTGTTCCACCGGTGCCTAATTGCTTGCAACGGATTGTCGAAAGGATTCGTGGCATGCAAGAGGCAAGGTAAGGGACTCTCGTGGGGCATGATTTCCCTCCCACCATTCATCACGTGGCTCGCTGCAATAGTGCTGCAGTACGCTATCGTGATGGTTGCAGCATGTTGATGGGATGTTGAACACATGTTGGGACGATATTGTGCAGAGATGCGGGCGAGGCGCCCCCCGAGGCGCACGAGGTCCAAAGCAAGGAGACCCCCCCGCCGCCCAATGCTGAGTCACCCACGAGCCCTCCACTAGCCGGCGGGAGTGCAAGGTAATAAGGGACTCTCGTGGGGCATGATTTCCCTCCCACCATTCCTCACGTGGCTCGCTGCAATAATGCTGCAGCACGCGATCGTGATGGCTGCAACATGTTGATGGGATGTTGAAAATATGTTGGGACGATATTGTGCAGAGATGCGGGCGAGGCGCCCCCCGAGGCGCACGAGGCCCAAAGCAAGGAGACCTCCCCCGCCTAATGCTGAGGCACCCACGAGCCCTCCACTAGCCGGCGGGAGTGCAAGGTAAGGGACTCTCGTGGAGCATGATTTCCCTCCCACCATTCCTCACGTGGCTCGCTGCAATAGTGCTGCAGCACGCTATCGTGATGGTTGCAGCATGTTGATGGGATGCTGAACACATGTTGGGACGATATTGTGCAGAGATGCGGGCGAGGCGCCCCCCGAGGCGCACGAGGCCCAAAGCAAGGAGTCCCCCCCGCCGCCCAATGCTGAGGCACCCACGAGCCCTCCACTAGCCGGCGGGAGTGCAAGGTAAGGGACTCTCGTGGGGCATGGTTTCCCTCCCACCATTCCTCACGTGGCTCGCCGCAATAGTGTTGCAGCACGCTATCGTGATGGTTGCAGCATGTTGATGGGATGTTCAACACATGTTGGGACGATATTGTGCAGAGATGCGGGCGAGGCGCCCCCCGAGGCGCACGAGGCCCAAAGCAAGGAGTCCCCCCCGCCGCCCAATGCTGAGGCACCCACGAGCCCTCCACCAGCCGGCGGGAGTGCAAGGTAAGGGACTCTCGTGGGGCATGGTTTCCCTCCCACCATTCCTCACGTGGCTCGCTGCAATAGTGCTGCAGCACGCTATCGTGATGGTTGCAACATGTTGATGGGATGTTGAACACATGTTGGGACGATATTGTGCAGAGATGCGGGCGAGGCGCCCCCCGAGGCGCACGAGGCCCAAAGCAAGGAGTCCCCCCCGCCGCCCAATGCTGAGGCACCCACGAGCCCTCCACTAGCCGGCGGGAGTGCAAGGTAAGGGACTCTCGTGGGGCATGATTTCCCTCCCACCATTCATCACGTGGCTCGCTGCAATAGTGCTGCAGTACGCTATCGTCATGGTTGCAGCATGTTGATGGGATGTTGAAAACATGTTGGGACGATATTGTGCAGAGATGCGGGCGAGGCGCCCCCCGAGGCGCACGAGGCCCAAAGCAAGGAGTCCCCCCCGCCGCCCAATGCTGAGGCACCCACGAGCCCTCCACTAGCCGGCGGGAGTGCAAGGTAAGGGACTCTCGTGGGGCATGGTTTCCCTCCCACCATTCCTCACGTGGCTCGCTGCAATAGTGCTGCAGCACGCTATCGTGATGGTTGCAGCATGTTGATGGGATGTTGAACACATGTTGGGACGATATTGTGCAGAGATGCGGGCGAGGCGCCCCCCGAGGCGTACGAGGCGCACGAGGGGCATGCTTTAGATGGGACCATCGGAAGTAGCATGCCTGACTTGCGGGCATCCTCAATGTCGACTAGTTCATCGTCCATATCGAAGAGCTTTTCCAGGTGATACATCTCATCATGTTTCCTTGCCTACTTGCTTTAGCCGTAACTATGCTGCAGCACGCTATCGTGATGGTTGCAGCATGTTGATGGGATGTTGGAAACATGTTGGGACGATATTGTGCAGAGATGCGGGCGAGGCGCCCCCCGAGGCGCACGAGGCGGCAAATTCAGCTGGTTTAGACGACGGCAGGTACTATTTCGGGATTCCTGGATTCATGGATGTAGTCACTGTTGACGCGGAACGTAGTCCTCACCAATTTCCACTTGACGTTACCCCCGAGGGAGACAACCTACCATCGAATGCGGATGAAGCCTACGACTTCTTCGAAGCTCATCAAGCAATTTTGACACCGATCCGTATGGAAACTGTTGTCTACCTAGTACACGATGGCAACTTCGAGGCGACTACATACGGCTCGCTGCTGCCCGACGACTCTCAACTCGATAATCCTACACGAGACAATGTGCGGGAGGTTCGGTGCCTTGGGCGACATTGGAGGAGCGTTTCGACAATAAATGATTGGCCAGATTTGATCCGTGCGGTTGGAGTTTGGTCTTTAATTGCAGTTACCACGGATGCCATGGCTGCCGAGATGGAAGAGCCCATGAGGTATGTACGAATATTTAGGCACCTCAACTTGCATACTGATTTTTCATGATATAATATGTTGCAATATATCAGAAACCGTTGCCGGTATATTGAATATGTATGGGAGATATACTGCGGTGGGCGAAGCAGATCTCCGGTGGAAGAGCCAGCTGAGGCGAAGGACACCGAGATGGGTGAGGTGAAGGACACGGCGGGCGAAGCCGATCCTTGGCTCTCGCTCCATGCAATGCATCGTCGAAATGTGGGCACCGTAACATTGGAGCGAGGGCGGTTTCTATGTGATTGTGCCATGTGCTACGGAGTTGACCTACGTGGAAACGTGGTGAGCAAGGCCACCCGCACACGACATCGGAAACTCCACGGGCAGATCCAGCCACCCGCACCGGACCCTGAAGAAATCGATGCTGTAGTTTGTGGCAACCGCGGCGAAACCTTAAGGTACTCTACGCCCTTTCTCTCCCATGAATGATTGGGCAAGCTTGCGTGACAACACATTCGCAATATGTTGACAACGTGTTGAGGGTGCATTGCAACTCTCCTACAGACATACGGATGTGGACGTCACGATGGATGACAAGGAGGGCGAACATGCTGAGGAAGCCGGGAGGACAAGCGCAGAAGACGAGGTGGTACACGCACAGCATGACGTGGAAGCCAAGGATGTGTCGAGTCAAGGCGGCGAGGCCGGAGTTCCCGACGACGAGGATGGCGATGCGCCTAAGACCGAGGATGCCGATGGTGAGACCAAGGATGGCGGTGGGGAGGATTTGGGGTTCGATGAAGAAGACGACGGAGATGCCGTCCACTCCGTTAAAGCAGCGATTGCTACACAATTGGAAAGTATTGTGAATGCTGCAAAGGAGCTTTTCGGAGGGGAGACGGTAAGAACGCGTTATTATGCCAAATATCGTGCAGTGAACTGCACGTGCAATATGTAGTATGCATATCTCCTACATATTGACAATGTATTGCAGTATATTGCAGTATATTGCATATGTATTGACAACCACTGAAATTGCGATGTGTACGCAGGACCACAACGTGCGGCGATCAACTAAGCTCCTCGCGGATCTTCTCGAATGGAACTTGGAGGAAAACTTGACCCAAAAATCGTTTTCCTCGTTGTGTGAGATCCTACTTCACAACTTTGATGAGCTTCGCGAAACCCATTTCCCCTTGACGTTCGCTAAAGCTATTATGGGTACTTTCGACGCTTTTAGTACGCCGTACCAACGAGTGGACATGTGCGTCAATGGATGTTGTTTGTACGAGAAGGAGTTGGAGAACGCGGATCATTGTCCACACTGTAAAGAATGCCGGTGGCAAAGCTTTGGAGCGGCGGAGGAGGATGGCACTCCGGAGGATGGCACTCCGAAGAAGCCGCGATTGCAATTCCTTTGGTGGCCCTTGAAGGAAATTTTCCGGAGGCTATTCCATTCACCTGAAGTTGCTGAGCTCATGCGGGCGCATGGCCGTCATACGTCTCCTGAAAGTGGACGCAAAGACACAATTTGGGGTAAGAGCCCAGCACGCGTCTATGATCCCAATGCTTGTGATAGGATCTGCAAAGGGCATATCTGCAATACACTTAACGTATGTCTTTGACATATTGCAGATGTACACATACAGTTGTATGTATACCGCGGTGAGTTGTATTTTGTCCGGAGTGTGCAGACGGAGATGCGTGGAAAGAGAAGAAGGCGCGGTACCCAGAGTTTTTCCAGGAGTTGCGGAATATAATCATCCTGTTCTGCGCGGATGGGGCTTCCGTATGGAAAAACAAGGCGGGCGTGTTTCCCATGTATTTCCAAATCTTGAACTTGCCGCCGGAGATACGCTCCAAGTACGAGTACCTTGAGGTCTACGGTATTCTTAATGGCATCCATCCCGCCGATACGACTCTTTTGTACGACAAGCTGGTCGACGAGTTGGAGGAGTTGTGGGAGACGGGCTGCGGAGTTTGGGACGCCTTTTCCGAGGAGTATGTTCGTGTACGGTGCATGCTACTCGGGGTGATCATGGATTACAAAGGCTTGGTCGATGCCGGGAAGCGAATGGATGTAAACGCCTACAAGTGTTGCATGTTGTGCCGTACGAAAGGATGTCACAGTCCAGCGCTGGGAAGAATCTTCTACGCATTCTTCAAGCAACATCCTCCTGGTACGCTCTCATCGCTATGCCACCCAGTTTGATTGTTTGCAGCATGTTTGCAACATGCATCAACATGCCTGCAACATACCACAGATATGTTGTATTACTTGTGCACGTGCCATGCAGGGCCGCCGGAGAACTACACGCATGAGTTTGTCAAGCGAATGGGCGAAATACACGAGGCACTTTCCAAATCAGGTTGGTCGAAAGCGGACATGGCGGAACGTTTCTCGGCCACCGGATTCAAGTTGCCCGCCGCATTCGCAAGGTTGTCGTACTTTAACTTGGCGTTGGATTGGCTCTATGATCCTATGCACGAAATCATGAACTTGGGAAACAGGCTTGCAACAACGCTGCTTGGGCTGGATTTCAACGAGGCCGCGCGCAACTTTGCCGAGGAGGAGGGCCTGCACCCAGAATGGGGGCAAACGGAGTGGGTGCAGAATTCGAAAGGTGAGTTTTGTATTAGTGCAACATTTCTGTAATTGTGTTCAATATGTCATACACGTGTTGACGGTATACGGCAACACGGACAGGGGAACCGCATGAGGTGTACAAAATGACAAACGGTCCATGGGGGATCCCACCGCGTCCGAAGGCTTCGACCACCTTACGTTCTCGGGAAACAGCACTCGCCTTCTTGAAGGAGTTGCGGGGAGTCACCCGGTGGGGCGATGGGCATAAGCATTTGTTGCGCACCTCAACCGCCTCCAACGGCGCAAAATACGCAAAGCACCTCAAGGCGCATGCGGCTTTGAAGGCTTTCGAGTCCAAGTTGTTGGCGGTATTGTCCTCTTGGCCTCGCGATGATGGTGAAGTCGACAATGCGCTGCAGGACATTGTGTCCAAACTGACTATCATCATACGGGAATGCACTGCGCATTCCATAGAACCTCGGGTACGTATTCAATGTTGGTGTGATATGAGTTCCACATGTCACAGGTATGTTGAATATATGTTACAAACGTATTGATTCGTACGTGCAGGATATGGAGTATTTGAGAGAGCGGACCAGACTTTTCTTTGAGGACTTGGAAGCGAATGGTCCTCCACAGTGGCTTGCAATCAACACCCATAAAATCTGGCACTGGGCCGATCTGCTCCCGCGATTCGGACCTGTGCGTGAATGGTGGATGTATGCCTTCGAGTCCATGAATGGCAAGCTAGCTAGGTGGGTGAAGAACAATGCGTTCCCCGTGGCAAGCATCATGAACGGCTATCTAAGGTTGAAAACCTTGCGCTCCCTACGAGGCATCCTGACCATGCTCTTGAACCGAGAAAGAGCTACTGCCGGCCGTGTCCCGCGGGCTTTGATGGCGGGCCCCGCTCCCGGCATCGTGGTCACTACCTTCGGGGAGAAGGGCAAGCCATTGGAGCTAACGTCCTTGGAGATTGACCAACTGACCCGCTGGATGCGAGCGAGTATTCCCGCTTACCGAAAGCTTTTTCAACAACATGCTGAGTACGACCTGTTCCGGCGGAGGTGCAACCTGCAAGCTCGCACGCATGTACTATCTGTAGTATACCTGCAACATATTGTCAACTTGTTTCTGTATGTTTATCATATATTGTAAGTATACTAAGAATATGTTGTCATCACAGGGAGAATGCCGCGCGCTCTAAACATGCAAATCCACTTTCTAGGTACCGACAAGAGGTGGGTGTTGTGCCCGCGATCGCGTTCGGTCCATTGGAGGACCCTGAAGGATGGCTTGGTCGTCAATACACGGCTTACGAGAAGTCGCTCATGATGGGTCCCGAACCCATGTGTTCCAAGTACAACAAGGTGAACATCGGCGGTGTCTTCTATCGCACTAGAGACGGGGACAAAGGGAAAGTGACAACCCAGTGTTTCGTCCGCGCATCCTTCCCCAAGAATGATGCCGATGCCGATGACGAGTGGGAGGACAGGTACGACCTCAACCACCAGTATGTTTGCATGCTTCTTTGCCTTTTCGTATATCTCTGCAACATATATGCAATACGTCCCCAACATATTGAGGGCATGTTGTACGTATATTACAAAAACATTGAACATTTCGTGCGCAGGTATGGTATCATCAACGCCATTCTGCGGGTTAGCATTGGCGGTGTGCTCTACACTTTTTTAAAGTGTGATTGGTTACCCGTGCCCACGGAAGCTCAGATCGCAAGCTTCAAGCTGAAGAACTCCATCCTCGGCGTGGACAAGGTGTCCAAGGCTTACTACACCTTCAACCCATGGGACACCTCCAAGTACACTATGGACAACCGAGAGCCCTACCTACTGGCCAATCAAGTCCAAGCGCAAGTAGTGATAGTCAAACACCCCTGCATGGATTCAGCGGTGATACTTGATACGAGCGACCGCAATATGGAGAAACTTGCACTCGTTGATAGGCCCGTAGGTAGTGATGGTCACTTTGACACATGCGGGAAGTGTAGAGTCGGTGGCGAGCTCCTTCTGTGTGAGAGGGCAGGCTGCAAAGAGGCTATGCACGTGCGATGCGCAGGGCTCACCGACATCCCCACTGGAATGTGGTACTGCAGAAAGTGTGATGACGCATAGTAGTGCCTCTGTACACATTTGATATACCTGTAATATACCGGATACGTATTGCGGACATATTGTAAGTATTATGCAATATGTGAGCAGCAGGGGGGTCTTACCCCTTTACCCCATGCAGTCATGTGTTGCATAATTCACTCTGATTGTAGACATATTGCACATGTACTAAAGATATTCTGCATGAGGGAATGTTTCAATATGTGTTCAACACATATATTGCAAACGTGTTGAATGATTCATCTGATTGTAGACATATTGCACATGTACTAAAGATATTCTGCATGAGGGAATGTTTCAATATGTGTTCAACACATATATTGCAAACGTGTTGAATGATTCATCTGATTGTAGACATATTGCACATGTATTGAACGATTCCTTATGCGTGAATGTTTCAACATGTGTTCAACACATGTTCAATACGTGTGTTGCAGGCGGTTGCAGACATATTGAACACCCCTCCAATCGTTTTGCCTTATTTCAATACATCGGGGCCCCAATTCAAAAAGCCCCCCAGAACCGACTTCTGCGATACGCGTCCAAATGCCGTGAAAACTTGTCCCCATAACGCTAGACCCTTCCTTAGATGATACCAAGTGCTAGTGGGTGAGTCTGACACCATTTGGGTGCCCATGCTAGCATACTCATTTTCGCTGTGTCCAGGCTGATCGCGGTTCAATAGTTTGGCCAATATGTTACACGTGTATTGGAATGTCCAGATATTAGCATACCGTCTCCAATATGCCTCCAATATGTCTCCAATACGTGTTCAACACGTGTATTGAACCCGTCTAGAAACGTAGGGGTTGCGGAGCGCTCGTGTAACAAAGACGACACGTCACGATCCCCGTTCCTGAATCGCCTGAGAGCGTGCTCATAACGATGGTGATGATCCGCGATCCGCGTTCTCGTTTCGCTTTGGATCGTAACCGTCATCGGAAATCCCGAACGCACTGCACCGTTTCTTCGCGTTCCAGTAATCGATGACATCAACAGAAATGTCCATGACCATGACCTCACCTTGAGTATCGTGAGCTCTTGACTTCCCATTTAGTCTTACGTGCGTCTCCGAAGTTTGAAAGCACGGAGCCGAAAACCACACTGCAAACTCTGATTAGATCAGCCTAAATAATTTGATTGTATTGTGTTGCTAGTATAAGATAGTTTCTGATATTTTCGCGTACCGTATATTTTCCGCAGGTGGTTGGTCATTGCGTGGTCGCCGCAAGCACGAGATGCGTTTGGTGTTTACGTAACCCACACACCCACGCACTTTGTCGCTTGCCCAAAACTATGATTTACCCCATAATTTTCGAACGAAATTTTGAGAGTAGATCCTGCCTGCGCACCTATTTTCCTTTCGTAATTCACTTACAGTGTTCGCAATTTGAAGTCCATGAGCACGTTTGAAAATGGTCCATGGCCGTTGGTCACCCACGGAATGAGCGGACATCATTCCCGCCAGGTGCGCTCACAACCTTTTAGCATGATCGGAAAGGTGCATCTACCTGCGCACCTTGATTCATTGTGATATCCTGAAGGGCAGGTGAGTTGGTATAGGGACGCTCGACATTTGATGTGGGGCTAGGAGCTCCCACGTTACGTGATGTTTAAGTGATTTTTAAGTACTTGTTTTGTGTGCGTTCTCTGCCTTTAGGCTAGCTAGTTCGAAAATGCGCTTTCGAATTGAATTCTTCGATAGAATTTTACAGGTGTGTGTGCCTGTTTGCATGTTTTTACTGGATTGTGAAAAACTGGGCCTTTTTAGCTTCTAAAAAGGCCCAAGAGCACTGTTTCCTTTGAACTTTGCAACTTGTAGCGCGATTTGCACTTGCATAAGTAGTATAGTGATATAGGTGCTTGTAGCTTTTAAGGTCCGACGATGCGAACTTTGTTTTAGATAGACAGATCGCTCAAATGAGGCTGGGAGTGCGTTAGCCTTCGGCACGCCCTGGGGTGAAACCTAACCCAGCCAATTTAAGGTACGCTCTTGTCCTTGTTTGAGTTTTTTATTGCATCGCACTTGGTTTAGTCTTTCTTTTAATTAAGAGAGTCGGGTGTGTGTCGGGATAGTGACGGCAGGGGGCTTTTCACTCGTTCAACGAATCGATGAGGGATAGCCCTCACAGTTAAACAGGTATATGCCTCGTGACAAGTTGCTCGAATAGTATGCAATTATGATTTTGCTAGACTACTTTGCACTTGAATAAACTTGCTTTCAATTGTCCTGTCGGCACAATTTGCTAGTTAGTATTTCTTCTTTTTCTTGCACAGTCACACGATTTTAGATGTTAATAAGAATCGTGTAATCCTTTGTGCCTGAAACAGCTCGTCAGTCGAAAAGACCATCGACGCAAGCGTGGAGCCTGTGGAGCTGTTGGCCTGGTACGCGGACGACTTCAATACCATCAGTCGCGAGGATATTCTGGTAGAGTGACTTTCAAAGTAGCTTACGTAGCTTACGTGTATTTGTATGTTGACTTTGCACAACCGCTTTGCAATATTTCGTAATAGTCTCTATTCGTCGTCGCGTAGTATTGCCACAAATACTACGATTTTGGCCCTCAAAGTGGCCCACTTTAGGAGCACTTAATGGTCGATTGGCGATCGCGCACTTAGTGTTTTTTTAAGGCATAGGTTCGATTGAGAAACTGTAAATTGGGTGTGGGGGTTTGGGCGTGGCAAGTACCATCGCGCGAGCCCTTTATGGTGACACCCAAAGTGCATTGAATCAAGCCGGATTTCGACCTCGGGCGCAAATCATAGGGTTTTCAACTTTAGACGCATGCACACATGTCTTTCACTTATCTATGCGACAAGGGGTGAATATATCTTGCATATATGATACTAAAGTCTGAAATTTTTGTTTGTTTGATGATGTATGATGGATATTCTGGCAAGCGGCACGTATTTACGTTAGTATTGTGGGAAATACTACGTGGATTTGCTCCCTCGACTCACGACACGTCTCACGAATCACGCCCGCACCCTTACCAAAATATGTCAAAGACCTTAAATGAAGTTATGATATCGGCATTTATGGCGTTCATGGTCCCACGATAGCGGCGATACACCTTATACACCTCATTTTCGAGTCCTACGATGTCGAATGACATCATGGCCATTATCACGAATACCCACACGGGCAGTTTTTTGAAGGCATAGGCTTGCGTATAGTGTCGTAAAACACCACATACCCCTTGAAAGTGCGATATTCAAATTTTCGGTCCTCCGAAGACACTTTCGTCGAGATATGACGAGCTGTTTAGAGCATTTGTGATAATAATGGACGCCGTGGAATGCTCAGAATATCCTGAAATGCTAGTATTTCCCACAATACTAGCTTTGAGACACACACACGCATACAATGTGCGTATTCTTTTGCACAACATCTTGGGTTCACCTCAAAATATCATTATGAAGCATGGTCGTGCAATATAGGGCGATAGGATGTCCACTGGGATCATTCCTAGCATGCTACTTGTGTAGACGTACGTGTACGCTGTCTGCCAGGTCCAGGCACCTTCTCAACACTCAACCATGCACCTCAAATCTCACAAAATGCCCGGTGGGTAGTTCTCGTAGTCCGAAATAGCATATTGAATCATATTCGTGCGATATAGGACGCTAGGGTACCCATTGGAATGGTTCCTAGCATGCTACTTGTGTATAACCGTACTAGTACGTTGTCTGCCAGGTTCTGGCACCTTTTCAACACTCAACCATGCACCTCGAATATCGCAAAATACCCAATGGATGCTTCTTGTAGTCCGAAATAGCATATTGAATCATGTTCGTGCGATATAGGACGCTAGGGTGCCCATTCGGGCGATTCCTAGCATGCTACTTGTGTACACGTATTGGTACGCTGTCTGCCAGGTTCTGGCACCTTCTCGACACTCAACCATGCACCTCAAATCTCACAAAATGTCCGGTTGTTAGTTCTCGTAGTCCGAAATATCATATTGAATCATGTTCATGCGATATAGGACGCTAGGGTGCCCGTTGGGGTGATTACTAGCACGCTACTTGTAGAACCTACTACTCGACAAATATACGAGAAAACTAGTACTCACCCAACGTCCATCGAGCGGCGCGCGCGACATCGAGATCGATCGATATCGATGAACCAGATTTTTTCTGATGATTAATATGTCATATTTAACAACCTAAGATATATAAATCCAAACATTTATACATTTTCGTATTTTTTATTAGGCGATTTTCTCCAAGTATTGTGGGAAATACTCCAAGGCCCCGTAGTATTTCCACAAATACTTACGACGAATAGAGAATAGAAAGTATTTGTGTGGCACCTCTCTTTTGTGTACCACGCATCGTGTCACGCATGAGGGTCCTGCGAGCTCAAAGCAGGTGGAACGCTGTGTTGATTGTGGCACCTCCCTTTCGTGTACCACGCATCGTGTCGCGCATGAGGGTCCTGCGAGCTCGAAGCTGGTGGAACGCTGTGTTGATTGTGCCACCTCCCTTTCGTGTACCACGCATCGTGTCACGCATGAGGGTCCTGCGAGCTCGAAGCTGGTGGAACGCTGTGTTGATTGTGGCACCTCTCTTTTGTGTACCACTCAACGTGTCACGCATGAGGGTCCTGCGAGCTCAAAGCAGGTGGAACGCTGTGTCGTTCGTGTCACCTCTTATTTTTGTACCACGCATCGTGTCACCCAGGAGGGCTCTGCGGACTCGAAGCAGGTGGAACTGTTGAGAATGAGGGACCTCTCTTTTTTGTACCACGCATCGTGTCACCCAGGAGGGCTCTGCGGACTCGAAGCAAGGGAACTGTTGAGAATGAGGGACCTCTCTTTTTTGTACCACGCATCGTGTCACTCAGGAGGGCTCTGCGGACTCGAAACAGGTGGAACGCCGTGTCGATTGTGGCCTCCCTTTTTTGTGTACCACTCATCGTGTCACGCCCGAGGGTCCTGGGCTCAAAGGGTGGAACCGTTGGAACCTCTTTTTTCTTGTACCACGCATCGTGTCACGCATGAGGGCTCTGTGGACTCAAAGCAGGTGGAACCGTTGAGAATGAGGCACCTCTCTTTTGTACCACTCATCGTGTCACGCATGAGGTCCCTGTGCTCAAAGCAGGTGGAACGCCGTGTGGATTGTGGCCCCCCTCTTTTGTGTACCACTCATCGTGTCACGCATGAGGGTCCTGCAGGCTCAAAGCAGGTGGAACCGTTGAGAATGAGGCACCTCTCTTTTTTGTACCACGCATCGTGTCACGCTTGAGGCCTCTGTGGACTCAAAGCAGGTGGAACGCCGTGTCGATTGTGGCCTCGTCGCGTGGAACCATCGCGATTGAACTGCTGGGTAATAATTAGGCGAACTGGGCCGGATTCCCTTTAGGTAAAATCCTACCCCACTTAGAGTGGTGGTTTATTTTCTTTTTATCATACTGTTTTGTTTTAATGTATAGACTTATTTTAGAATTATTTTAAGAGAATTATTTTATTTAGCATAGCGGGTATCAAAATATTACACCTCCTTTGTGGCGTTGCAAAAACGAACTCCCTTGGCCACACATTGGTGACTGCGCCATTGAAGGAACCATTGTGGTCACGCTTTCTACTCTTGTAGAAGAAGGCGCCTGCACCCTTGGTCTGTGGGTTTGTTTGGAGCGCCCTTGATCCGCGAGCAACAAGGTATTGGCCTTGTTGAAATGTATGGCATCTTGGGTTTGAGTAGGTCTGACACTCTTGTGTCTGTGACCACTTGTCTCCCGTCGCGCCACAAAGAGGTGTAATATTTCGTTGCAAAAATAATTTTCCACATATGTGCTCCCGTGTTTTAGATCTTTTAGGATATGTGTGATTACTATGAAAGTATGGTATGGTATCGCGCACTTTCCGGTCTTACATAAGATCAAGATAAGCATGTTATTTTTCACTATGTTCTTTGAGGTTTTGGAACCAAGCTATTCTCACACTGCATGGGGTGTTGGGTATGGTAAGGCGGAAACTTCAAAGGAGCGGGAATGTGAAGAACGAACGTGCATTCAGGTAATTGTATTCACTCTCATAACCTCACAACCCACACTACAGACCACTCACTAAAAATTCATTACTCACTCTATTACGCATTCACTCAACTCAGCTCAGCCGTTATCTTAGCTCAGCACTTAGCGCCAAACTCAGCGCCAACGCGTTTGAGTTGAGAGCTTAGCTTTTGAGCTCATATCAGCTAAGCGTGTCAGTTTTGCTCACGTCAGCGTGTCACCTAAGCTCAGCTCAACTCAACTCAACTCAGCTAAGCTTTGCTCAGTTTGCATTACTGCGTTTAATATAGCATAGGCTGGAATATGTGTGTATATGTGTGTGCCTGTCGTGTTATTCTTATGCTAGGATATGCGTGTACCTCTTTGTGCGTGTGCTATGCCTGTGGTAGGATGTATGTGTATCTCTATACCATTGTTATGCCTGTGATAGGATATGTGTGTATCTTTGTGCTAGTGTTATGCCTGTGCTAGGATAGGTGTGTATCTCTGTGTGCGTGTGTTATGCCTTTGCTTGGATATGTGAGTATCTTTGTGTGCGTGTGCTATGCCTGTGGTAAGATATGTGGAGCTCAACTCGGTTTGTCAGCTCCGCTTAGTTTAGCTTGTTAGCTTATATCAGCTCAGCGTGTCAGCTTTGCTCCTGTCAGCGTGTCAACTAAGCTCAACTTAGCTCAACTTAGCTCAACTCGACTAAGCTCTGCTCAACTCGACTAAGCTCTGCTCAACTCGACTCAGCTTTGCCCAACTTTGCTGTTTGCTTTGCTTTGCTTCTCAGTTGAGCTCAGCATGTCAGCTTATGTGTGTTGCGCTTTACCACGATTCGTTCCTCAGGATGGCCACTCAAAACATGGACGTGCGCTACTCGGAGACCAACAAGCAAGCATCACCTTCCCAAAAAGAAAAAATGCGGATAATAAGACAAAAAAAAAATCAGCACGAGCAATAGAAGAAAAGGGAAAGAAAACTCTAGAAGCCAGATGGCCAGTGGCCCAAGCTTGAAAGACTAGGCCGTCGAGTATGAAATAAATGAGAACTCGTGCACGAAGTCACAAGCTGTTGTAAGTACTTATTTACCCTTTGTTGTTTTTTGCGCATAAGTTCTTTTCAACTGTTACTCACTGTGGCACTATCGCATGTGCAGACAGAGGTGCCAAACACCTTCAGCAAGGAGTATTCAAGATTGTTTACCCAAGTTAAAAGATGGAATACGACACAATCGCGTGTGAAGCTTGCGCAACCAACCAAGTGGCTTGCAACAAATCTAAAAATCTAAAAATCTAAAAATTCATTAATAATATTATCATTCTCTGTTTGTTCTTCATTCTTTTTTAATTCCAAATCATTGATAACCTTAATAGCAAGTTCTTCATAATTCATTAAATATACTTCACTGGGTTTCAATTCATTTATTTTCTTGATAATACAACTATCTGGTTCAACATTATTAGATTCCTTTTCATTTGATTCTGTAGTCTCAAGTTCTGTAACAATAGTCTCACATACATGATCAATGTATTCCGTTGCTGAATCAATAACTTCATTCTCTATATTAATATAAACATCTTTATAAGGTTGATTATTGTTTTTATCAGTAATTTCTCGAAGTTCTTTCAAAGCATTTTTAGTTTTATCGTTGAAAAACCAGTTCATCTTATTCAATAAGGAGATATTTGTTTTAATCCCTCTTCGACTTTCTTGCAAAGCACGCATACAGGCATATTGATCTGGCTTCTTCGCGATACATTTCTTTTGATAAGGATTCTTTTTAACGGTGATAGTAGAAGTTTGTGTAGTACTCATTATTATATATTACTAATACTCATTTTCTAAAGTTGTTTACGACGCACTTATAATTTTATACCTTTGAGACTCTTTTTATTTTGAGCACGTGCTTTAGCCCAGAGTTTAGACATGACATTCGTGGTACCACGAGATTCTTTACGACGACTCTTGACAGATTGACTATGTTCATATTCCATCAAATGTTTTCCCTTACTGTCTCTCATACGATCTTGTTTGTCTTGTGAGTATTTCATACCGACGGGTATCAATGCAGGTTTTTTCATTCTATAATATATATATATATATAAAATGATTTCAAAACATTCAAGAAACAATATAAAAGAGTTATATAGATTTATATTCAAAAGTATCAATGATTATATAGAATATTTAAAATATCGTGGTTGGATTGAATTCAAATAATATATGTTTATTTTAAATGGTATCATTCAGTACGAAAATGTTTATCAAGTATGATGATTACGGAACACCAGTATCGGCATTTGATAATATTAAACATATACTCAATGATTGGAAAGATAAAGTAATTTATGAGCCTTTTTATATGGATGGTCGTTCAGGTCAAATATTAAGAGATATGGGATGTATAAATGTAATCCATGATAAAGAATATGATTTCTTTGAAATGGTCGATAAATTAGAATATGATATTATCATTAGTAATCCACCTTTTACATTAAAAAAAGATATAATGATTAAATTGAAGAAGATCGATAAACCATTTATATTGATAATGCCGTTCTCTGTATTGGTTTCCAAATATGTACGAGACTTATATCGTAATGATATTGAGATAGTCGTACCGAAAAAAAGAATACAATTCTATAAACTCAATGATGATTACGAACCTGTATACAATGGTAAGAGTAATTTTGATTGTTTCTATTATTGTTATAAATGTAATTTATCCAGATCTATCAATTGGTTGAGTTAGTTTAGTTTAACATCGCCAAATATATGGTAAATATCATGTTATCATCGAATGTAAACAAAGGTCCCGTTACCGTGTCGGCAAATATTATTATTATATTATTAATCCTGATGCGGTAATCATTATCTGTTACGCGACATTTTTGAGTACCCACGCGGTAATGATATGCTTAACATTGTGATTACCGCGTCAGCAAATATTATTATATATTTATTAATCCTGATGCGGTAATCATCATATCATCATATCATCATATCATCATATCATCATATCATCATATCATGGATTGTCATTACCGTGTGAGCGAATATTTATTATATATATTTAATGCTGGTGCGGTAATGATATCCTTAACACTGTGATTACCGCGTCGGTAATTATTTACTGTCAAGTAATAGATATTTACCGTATCAGCAAATATTTATTATATATATTTAATGCTGGTGCGGTAATCGTTTTATTCATCATCATCATCGCTATCGGTAAATTAAACATTTCAAAATTTATATTTTGATTCCACCCGAATCAAACATTTCAAAATTTATATTTTGATTTCACCCGAATCAAACATTTATATACGTAAATCAAGTAGTGATTACCGCGAGGGCAATATTTTATATTATATATTTAGGCACCATTCGGTAATCATTGATGGTCATTATAACCCTTTCCTTTTTCTTATAGTTAAATTTCGTTGTCCGCAAGTTTCAGGTTTATATATTTCTGCTGCGGAATTTGTACGTCGTACCTTATAGCAATACTACGTATTACGCCGTATATGCCAGGGACATATGTGATAATCAGTGACACGTAGGAGACCATAGGTCTTGAAATCCACGTCACCATACCACCTCGTGGACCAATTAGAATGCAGTATTTTTGCCACGGGTCTTTGATCGCAGCCGCCCTTTGGCTGCGTTGCGACACGTGGACGAAATACTGCATTCTAATTGGCCCACGTCGACGTGGTATGCTGACGTGGATAAGAGACCATATGTGCAAACTATTATTATGTCCTGAGCATTCAAGTTGGATGTGTTCGAAGGTGCATTTTGTATTCTGTTGGCAGTAGGGGCAGTTTTCAGTCCCGATTTTCCCCAGTTTAAATAAACGTGCTGGAGAGGCTTGGAGACCCAGGAGTTCTCTGCTTCTAGAAGCGGTGAAAGCTTTAGGTGTTATTTTGGAAATATCTTTAGTGGGGGCGGTGTTATTCTCGTTAAGCATTCTCAAGTACTTCCCTTGAGACTGTAGAGTTCTCCAATTATGATAGTGTGATAGACGTTGAATTCTTCTAATGTGACTACGGATATCGCCTAAAATAGGGACCTCAAAAAAGAATAATGAGAAGGGCAGTTTCTCGGCAGGGTCGTAGCGGGAGATGTCTGAGCAACCCCCTCTGAATGAGGCTCTTTTAGCAGTACGGTCCACTCTGTCATGGACTTTGTCATTATTGTGACCCCTAATCCATTTAAGGATGATTTTACCGTGGTCTCCTTCACTGTAGAAGCCAAGTTCTTCTAACAGTAGGCGAACAGCCTGCACATCTCTGCGATTAGCTTCACGTAGTTTGTCCCGAGCACTCATGGATCTGCCATCCTTTGTTACAGCAGATATTGCGGCCATGGAGTCAATGGCATGTACCATTGGAGTCATGGATTTGAGGAGATTCTCTTTTTGTTCTGTGAGTAAGAATCTCAGTCCCGCAATTTCAGCAGATGTACTACTAGGGTTTTGGATATCTTCCTTGATAAGAAGCCCCGGTGCGGCGAAAGTTCTTGAGGGGGGGATATTCATCTTCCGAACAAGTGGCATACCGTTGTCAAAGTTTTTTAAGGCATATGCTGCACCACTGCATGCTGATTTTTTTACCGGCGAATAGGGAACCATCGCTTGCCATATCATAATCCTCCATTTGTTTGCTCTTTTCGGCGAAGGGGGTAGATTTTTCTTCTGAGTCGCTAGGGCAGCTGTATTCACTTTCTTCTTCCGCAGTTTTGTTTTTCATTCTGGCAATAATGGTCTCATATTGTCTGTCTGAGATGTAATCATAGTGTGAGCTAATATCACTGGCTTTAGCAAGAACAGAAGAGGGCGGGTCCATATGGTCATTATATTCGAAAATGGAACCTGCTGGAATTAGG
Organism: Cymbomonas tetramitiformis; assembly: GCA_001247695.2. Classification (NCBI taxonomy): domain Eukaryota; kingdom Viridiplantae; phylum Chlorophyta; class Pyramimonadophyceae; order Pyramimonadales; family Pyramimonadaceae; genus Cymbomonas; species Cymbomonas tetramitiformis. Next base: position 73,727 of record LGRX02024727.1, on the reverse strand, counting down.
ATGCAACCGTCAACGGTGATGCTATATTCAAAGTCGTATTGAAAACTGTTGGTTCCTTCGATTCTGACAAAGACATTAGGGTTTTTGGCATTGTTACTGTATTTTGTGTATTGTATTGACATGGCCTCTAAGTCAATATTGGTAATGTGAATAAGAGAGATGGAATCTCGGTCACCATTTCCTTTCCAATGAAACTCACCCGTGTCGGGGGGTACTATGTTGTCTCTATATTGTTTCTTGACATATCTGGCCTGTGGGTCCAAATCTACAGGGTTTTGAAGCATTTCCTTTTCGATTTCGGTTAGCCATCCAGGGGGTCTATTACCGTTCAGCCTGGAAAAGCCTTTGCTTTCTTGCCAGTTTTTTAACATTCCACCGCAGGGAGTCAGAAAGGAACCTGTGTGCTTGAGGTTATATTTTTGAATTGCGGAGGTAACATTCCTCGACATGTAGAGTTGTCTGGGAAGGGTGGTGATTAATGTGGTTTCACCCGCTTCATTTTCAGGGTAATTTTTAGAGTCGATAGCGTATCCAAGTTTTGCCATAATGTGACCTGTACGCCTGAACCAGTTAAAGCGTTTGTCTTTTGTGTGACTATAGGTTGCATAGTGTGATAAGGGAAAGCCCGAGATGGCATTTTTACTCATTTCGTTGTTCATGTTTTGAATTATTATTTTAAGCCATAAATTACTGTTTCTACGGTATAGTGAGATAAGGTGAGGGTCAGTGATACGGTCCGTGTGGTTGTGTTGCCAATATTCGTGTTCATCTGCAGAACACAGGGTGTTCATGGTTTCAGTAATACACGACGCGGTTACAATATCGAAGACACTATCAATACCGTACCCGCCCTGGCAGACTGCCGTCCAAATTATTTGGTGGTTAGTGTCAATTGGGCAGCCCAGGTATTTGATTATAAACGAAGCTATCATTTTGTCTAATTCAATTGCAACATTCTTTGAGGAGTTGGCAATTGCTGAGGTAACTTTAAGGGGGTACGCCATCCTCGGAACTACAACCGCATTTATAACATATCTTAGCTGGTGTAGAGTCATGTGTTGCAGTTGGATGGATGTGAGAGTGGATTTAAGTCCGTCGATAAGGATTTCCGCCTGTTTGTCCCATTCCCCATTTAGTGCAAACCATACTCCGAGGTATCTGTTTACCTCTTTGCTGTTAGAGAAATCGAGAAATTCTGGTGACTCAGGGGGTATCCATTTCGCATCTATGGAAGGACTCGAGTCATTGGTATTGGGCTCCAGGTGACCCCCAGAGATGAGTAAATCATCAGACAGGTCATATCGTGTTACTATTTTGCCCTGGGGTTTGATACGCTTTCTGTAAGAGTATTTGGATTTCTTAACATTGATGGGAATGCCGATGAAGCTCATAAATTCATTAACTATACCTAGCATGTCTTGAACTTCGTCTTTAGTTTTCCCCACAAGCATGATGTCATCACAGAAGAACCGTGCAAAGATATTTAAAGGGGTGTCCTTTTCTAATAAGTTTTGAGAGGGAGAAATAACATTATTTCCTGGTTTGTCTGGTCTATGGCGCTCCGTGTTGAGTTCGTATCCATATGTGGTTCCTGTCGGGTTTGCACCGTTTGCTCGTTTTGCTAACCAAATTGCCAGGATATCCATAATGGCTACAAACCTTAGTGGGCTCAAAACTTCTCCCTGGGGAACTCCACATTCGAGGGACCATTCATCTGTGAGGCCTTCCTCAGTAAGTACCATTCTAGAGGCATCATTGGTGATGTCTGAGATGATGTTAATTATTTGTGATGGGAGTCCTAACTTTCTGAGCGCTAAATTGCTCATCCAGAATTCAGCTCTGTCAAATGATTGTTTGAGGTCCAGGTAAACTACGTGGAGGTCTTTGTCGTATCTATTAGCATCCGAAATTACTTCATTCAAAATTTGGAGTGAGTCATCTATGTTTTTATTCGGAAGAAAGGCATCTTGAATGGGAAAGAGAATGGGGTGGGTGTTGAGTATTGTTTTGAGACGGTTAGCAATTATTGTGTTAAATAGTTTAAGACCCGTTTCCAACATTGTAAGGGGTCTGGAATTATCTATGGTACATGGTGCAGAGAGATTTTTAGGGATTGGAAGGATGACTCCAGATTTTGCACTCTTAGGAAATCTCCCAGTTATAAGAATGTGGTTAAAAAGTGAGACAGTAACTTCTTGAAAATTCTCTGGGCCCTTGATCCACTGCGAGTATCTCATCCCTGATGCCTATTCTCCCGGGGGTGTGTTAACCCACCGTAAGAGGGGTTTACGGTGGGTTACCCAACCCTAAGCATTCCACATTTCCCGCGTACTCCGCGCGATAACAGGTGGTTAACCCCGTGAAAAATAACAACTAGACGCCCATACGGAGCTGGCAAAATCACCAACAACCCAAGCAGGGCTTTGGAAACTCACAAAACTCATGCCGCCGTCAACCCAAACCAAAAATCCATAAAAAAAAATGTTGGTCGTTTGCTTACCGTCCCGTCAAGTGCCTGTCTGTGGTCGGGATTCGTTGGGCCCTTCAAGAGTTCGCCGATAACTGTAGTGACCTCTTTGAATACCCTCTCGACGGACGCGGAGGTAGTAGGCTATGACCCAGGGAAGGCAACGAGCAAGCTCTTCACTGTCAAATTCAAATACGATGGTGACGTGCACGACAAGGCTTTGAAGTTCGTGGAGGAATATGTGGTCGATGACCCGTTGGAGAACGAACGCGACGAAGAGGAGGCACCAACCGAGACAACCTTAGCTCTTGTTGTCCGCAGTGGCAACGGCTCTGACTCGGCCGACCCAGCAGCACCACTTGTTCGCCCTAGGGCTCGCAGGAATTACCGTTAATATGCGCTTACCCCGAGTAATGTGAGTATTTCTTTTAAAATTTACATGATATTTTGCTGTATACCCAAATATGGATTAGCGCGCGGGGGGTTGACTATCTTGACTTTGGGCATGCATGTGATAAATCGTGATGCCTCAACACATTATCAAACCTTAAAAAGTCTTAACATACCAGAGTCAGAGATGAGGTATATAGCCTAGGTGAACCTACCAATACGTCCGGTTTTTGGTAACCCACCGTAAGCAATCACCTCAACCCACCAGTCGACCCTATCGACTTGGCATATCCTTTTCATGAAATAAATCAGTCGGAGTGCATTATATTAGGGTATCTACGGTCGAAAGGACTCATAATAGTTATCCCGAAGCATAGGTTCGATGCCTCAACTCGATTTGTGCATGAGTTATAGGCCATTCAAAATTGCTCTTACGGTGGGTTAACCCACCTTAACCCCGGGAGAATAGGCACTGAGGGTCCTGGTGCTGTAGAGATACCACAGTCCGAGTATGCTTGTTGGAGTTCTTTGTGCGTGATTTCTGCCAATAGTCTTGCGGCGGCCGTATCGGGGATTTTAGGGCTATCCTTGAGAATGTCCGTGAGCCACTGTGGGAGTTCCTCTGGCTCATTCGGGTTAGTAGAAAATAATTTTTTATTTTTGTATTCATCTAGTGTTGTGTTTAGTCTTTCTGATCTTGTCTCAGGTATCTTTCCATCACTACCTGGGGTTGCGGCTGCACCTTTTTCAGTAGGTTTCATCTTTCCCATGACTGTGTCTAGAAACCTCGAAAGGTTAGTTGAGGAAAGATGCTGCAGGGCTTCCTTTTCTCGAAGTTTGCGTCGTTCAATGTCTGTGTCTCTGCTTTTTTGAAAAGCATTTCTGATTATTACATAATTTTCATGTAATCGTAGTCTCCATGTGGCTGCTGCTTCATTATGTTTGGGTTGGAGCAAGGCAAACGGAAGTGTGCGGGCAGCCTTTTTGGCTTGCTTTGGAATGTTACTAACATGAGTTCTTGTGTCCAAATATTTGATGATACGGCGTACTGTGTTTAGCCATTTGTATATATAGTTAGATACTGCGGATGGTCTTTCGGACCTCCCAGTTTTGTTCAGATTCTTGGTGCCAAAGGCGTCACTTGCCGCCTGATGTGCCAATTTGTGCAGGGTGTCCCATGTCGCGTCAGGGTGCATTTCCTTGAGGCCAGTGCCGCCGTTTCTAGCTGCTTCCAAACCATTTTCCATTTCGAGTGTACTATGTAGTCTTTCAGTGTAAGACACCCAGCCCGTAGCGTATTGGAATAAATGGGCTGTGCAGTCTATTTTTTCCGAATGCATCTCAGATCCGTACAGGCTCCAGAATTTAGCGGGCATATGGGGTTGTAGAAGGATATCCCAGCAGGTCATGTGATCATCTGTGCTAGATTTCGTTATTTTCTTAACTTCCAGTGAGCTAAATGAAAGGTGTCGCTTGAGATAGGCATTTACATCTTTCCTATTTAGTAGATGAGGTGAACCTATATGCCAAGTGTTATCTTTAACGTTATGACCTAAGTTGAGACCACCTTCTGGCATCCCCTTTCCTCTAGAGAGTAAGTGAGCTGCATGCCATGGGCTATTAAGGTGAATCCACCATTCCTTGGGTTTGTTGTGCCATTTTAGACATTGTTCCATGCTGTTTGTCTTTTCATTTTTTGCTATGAGCTTGTTCACTGTTATGGGGCTGCCGTCTGTATTATCGCGTCTAAGATCGAGATCAGTGGTGTCACCCTTGATGGTGCTGATAGCGGCTCTAGCTTTGTTTTTATTGATGCACGCGTGCACAAGTTCATTTGTGCTGTATCCGTTTGCTTCAAGGAGTCCTACAATATCTTTCTTGTTTATTTTCCTTTTTGTATCCTTATTTTTGTTTGTCATTCTGATTGGGTACCCTGGGTACTCATCATGTGTGGTTTCCTTGGCACCATTAAATCTAGGTGTTGGCAAAGTTGTATCGGTAGAAATCTCCGGTTTGGTGTCGTTTTGAGGGAGCTTAAATTCAGCCCATGCTATCCCGTGGTCGGAGATGATATAAGGGTTTTCCTCCGTCCATCCAGTTTTAACTGTCAATTCTGCCATAGTTGTGTTGGCGATGATATGGGTAAGTTTTGCTTTTGAGTTTTTGGATATAACATGTGTGAAAATCTCCGTGTTTGGATTACGGTCCATTACCAGTTCATTAAGAGAACATCTGTCATTGTTGAAATAAGTTAAAAGATGCTTATTCTTCTCAACATGCTCTTGATATGACATGTAATTTCCACCTGACACCCGCTGATTTGGGGTAATGGTACAGTTTTTGTCACCTATCTCTATGTAGGCCTTTTTTGGATTATTTCCTGCCTTTCCGCTGCCCAGTCAGTGAGTGTGTCATATAATTCCATTTGTTCATCTACTAGTGTGGCATCATTCATATAGCCACTAGCTATGTAAAGCTCAAACCCGTTATTTCCTGAAAATTTGGTCATTACTGCTCTCTTTGCGTCTCCATCAATTGTGGTAACCGAGGTGGAAAGTGGTAAGCTTTTCGGGTTCCATAGGATCATGGAACCAATGGAAGCTCTTTCATTTACATGAGATGTGCGGAATTGAATACCTTTTTGTGTCATTAGGGTTTTAATTAATGCAAGGTTTTCAGTATTTACTTTGATTTCTGATATACATATTATATCGGCCCGTCTGTCAATTAAAAGATTGCATATTGTTTCTAATTTAACCAAACTGTCTTTATCTTCTTTGTGGTGTCGGAGGCCTCTCATATTCATACCCATTATAATCAAATTGTCAGAGTGTTGTGCTATTTGTAGTTTTGTAAGTCGGTCTAACTCTTCTGACTGTTTAGTGACGCTTTTGTGTTTCGCTTTTTGTAGTATGCATCTGCCATCTGCGTCATAGATGTTCTCACAGTCAAAGATTTTGTTTGTGCATTTGGTTTTAAGGATTATTCTCTTTTGTTTGTGAGAGTGTTTCCTGCGGTATCCATATGTGCGAGGTTCGCAAGAGAGCTTTCCTTTGCCTGAGATGAAGTGATTATAAGCAGTGTAGATGGGTTTACCGTCTTTGTTTTCGGGATTTGGCTTTGTTGGATGTGCATCAACTTTCGGGAGGTGAGTTCTTAGAGAGTGTCGTATGGTCGAAATGGCTTTGTTATTTTCGTGTTTGGTTATCCTAGCTTCTCTGCCCGTTTGTGGTAGAATTCTAATCTTTAGGTTTTCAAGTTCGCATAGTAGATCTCTGTTTAATTGTGCTGCCGAGAAGAATTTAGTGTTATGCAGGATGTGAAAGGCTTTGTGGGCTAGTGTAAAATTGAAAATCCCCATGTTGTTCGGATGTACTCCCAGTTTCAAGGTTATGCGGTGCGCACTCAGGTCTTGAGGGAGAAGTGTGAGAATATCTTTTTGGTGTTTATTGGTAGGGATATCAAAATCACAATAAATAATCTTTCTTTCTGGAATGACGTGGACTGCAGTTGACCATATTTCATTGATCACAAGAAGATGAATTTGAATGTTGGTGTTATCCGTGTTCGAGGTGTGATGATATTTCCTATGTGATTCGATGGTTTCTGAAACAATTGTTTCATTAGCGGTGTGTGTCTTCCATTTCAGCTTAAAAGTTTCTATCAGAGTTTCTATCTGTTTTTTAGGTGTGGCACCTCTACGTGTGAGGACATGGTGGGCAGGTGAAGTCATATTTGAGCCGCTGATTGCAGCGTCATTTCCAGTGGGCTCCAGGTTTTTGAGCTCCAGCGTGTTGCGGGTATTATTGGCCGTCAGCCCTAATTCTTTCCTCATTTCTAATCGGTATTTATGTATTTCCTTTTGCATTGTTTTGTCGCCATACTCCCCACTACATAGGTCACATTTTAGGTGCTCGAAAAATCCCTACAAATTTAGAACCTTGTGTTTACCTTGTGTTTACCTTGTGTTTCGAGCCAAGTAGGGCCCTACTTGGGCAATGTCGGCAGTAAAATGGCAAAACCGGCCCAAATCGGGTGAAATGAAGTTTCCGATAGTTTGTTTTTTATTGTAGATATCGATGGTTTGGGTCGATGTAAGACATATGGAGCGAAGTTTTGGGTGGAATGGCTTTGGTAACCTCATTTTTTGAGGCCTCAAAGTTGTGCTACTCGGTACCTGCCCTGTACTTGGGGCTGTACCTGGGCTGTACTTGAAAACATTGGAAAAAATATTTTCAGAATCTGTTTTTTTGGGCTATTACGCTTATTTAGTCCTTACTATGGACAGTCTCCAAAGATTTAACTGAAAAAACATTTTACACTTCCTGTTACAGCACCTCAAAGTTAGGTCAGTATGGGCATTGGGTAGGTAAGGGGTAAGTAGGGGGCAATACCTACCCTGTACCTGGGCTGTACCTGGGCTGTACCTGGGCTGTACCTGGGCTGTACTTGAAAACATTGGAAAAAAATATTTTCAGAATCTGTTTTTTTGGGCTATTACGCTTATTTAGTCCTTACTATGGACAGTCTCCAAAGATTTAACTGAAAAAACATTTTACACTTCCTGTTACAGCACCTCAAAGTTAGGTCAGTATGGGCATTGGGTAGGTAAGGGGTAAGTAGGGGGCAATACCTACCCTGTACCTGGGCTGTACCTGGGCTGTACTTGAAAACATTGGAAAAAAATATTTTCAGAATCTGTTTTTTTTGGGCTATTACGCTTATTTAGTCCTTACTATGGACAGTCTCCAAAGACTGTACACTTCCTGTTACAGCACCTCAAAATCAGTATGGGCATTGGGTAGGTAAGGGGTAAGTAGGGGGGCAATACCTACCCTGTCCTGGGCTGTACCTGGGCTGTACTTGGAAACATTGGAAAAAAATATTTTTAGAATCTGTTTTTTTTGGGCTATTGCGCTTATTTAGTCCTTACTAAATGAGTAAAATAGTCCTTACTAAATTAAGGCCCTACTTACCCTTGTTTATGTATAGACATGACCATATTTACCTTGTACTTGAGTATAGATACATGATAGGTAGGGCCTTACTTACCCTTGTTTATGTATAAACATGGCCTTACCTGACTAGTACTTGAGTATAGATACATGATAGGTAGGGCCCTACTTACCCTTGTTTATGTATAAACATGGCCATTTCCGATCAGTACCTGAGCATAGATACATGATAGGTAGGGCCATACTTACCCTTGTTTATGTATATACACAAACTGATGCTATCTATTTACACTACACAAATGCCATGTCGTACTGCAGGCCTAAGTACTTAGCAAGCTCGTCCTCGCTAGGATTTTCATCCTGGACATTCTGCTTGAAGAAATCTGCTCGAGGGTCAAGAACCACCGCAGTTTGCATGCAAGGATGCTTCACAATTACTACTTGCGACGCGATCTGATCTGCGAGCATGAATGGCTCTTTGGTATCGAACACGGTGTCAGGGTTCTTGGGGTCATCGCAAAAGAAACAGCCAGTGACGCTGTCCGGGCCAACTATGGAGTTCATCCGGTTATACATGGCGATCTTCGCTTTTTGCTGGATTTGACACTGTGTGTGACACTCAAAACTGTCACATGTCACTTCCTATGGTAGGCTGGGTGACCGTCACCAGTAGACGGGAAACACCCGTTAGGTATTTATGTATGCCTCTGATTTATCTATCTCACTTTTACCGTTCTGATTCCGTAACCCTTAACTCAGGGTTTATCTCAACAGTTAGATATATATCACCGCCGAACCATATATCTACCAGGTTTGGCCCCACTTGCGTTTTATTTAGCCACTGCGAGATTGCCACCATGAGTGGCTAAGCTCGGACGCCTGGGATGGGGTGAGGCGCTCCGCGCGTGAGAGTGCCGGCAGTCACGGGTATGGCCTAAATTTTATGGGTTGATTTACGGCACGCCGCACCGGTTGGAGAACGGTTTTCTACGGGTCTTAACGTTGGATTGGTTTACGTTTTCTGGTTGGATCCCACACCGTTGCGTATTGGCCGCCGCTACCACACGACTTCCCTGAATTATTTGATCTCTCACGGCTGCCGTATCGGCGACCCACGCGTTTCTTGGCCGCCCGGAACTGCCGCACATCTCGCGTTCCGTTGCCTCACTCCGCCCCTTCAGTCCTTCTCAAGATGGTTGCTTCTACTCGAGCCACCGCTAGCATGGCGAATCGCCGACGCGCGCTATCCACGATTTTTGATTCGGCAGCTGCGAGACACGCCAACACTCCAGCCACGCCGCCGGCAGCTCAGCCGGCTGCCAATTCAGCAGGTGCTGCGTTCCTGGCCTCGGTGCGGACGCTGCAACGGGAACACTTCGACATGAAGGTCTCCAAGTCCGTTCGCCAAAAGTTATTCGAGGACAAGAACGGGCGATTTTCCGGGACTGAGTGCCACGCGTCCGCGCTCTTCGCCAGGATGGTCTCTGCGTTGCAGACAACATTTGTCACGGAGGACATTGGTTTCGCACCCCTTTTCCTGCTGGACGATGCTACCCTCCCCATCCGCGTGGAGGCCAACGCCTTATTGTTCTCCACGCTCGAGCTCATGGTTGACCCCGCGTCGCCAGCAGCGGACTGGATGGGTGACGGGAGGGTGACGGGAGGAATTTCCGTGCTTTTCGGTTCGACCTACAGCGAACACGTCAAAACACGGCCATACTTGGCCCCTTCCCATTGCAGGTAGGGCAATGCTCGCCCCGGGTTCGTCCCGAGAGCAAGGCAGGTAGGGCCCTACCCGGTCATGCCGTCGCGTTCAATGTCAGTGAAGGTGGCGCGTGCCGGATGATTGTCGTATTCTTCCGTCAGAATGATTCCATCCCAAAAGAGTTCCTCAACTAAATCTATAAACCCATTCGTGGGATTGGCATCCGCCATTCGAGGACACGTTGCCTCTTGAAGGCATCGTCCGCACGCGGCGGCGTCGTCAACCCATCGCCCTCACCCGGAGAATTTGCCAAGCGATATGCAACAGTGGCTCTTTTCGCGGGATTGACCCTCCGTCTCTCCTCCGGAATCCCACCTTGCGCCAATCTCTGTGCGCGGGATGTCATCGCCTATTGTGCCTGCAAACCGCTTTTGCCCACGTACGTAACCTGCTGTACCATCATAAGTATGGCGTAAACATGGCCCTACCTAAGCAGTTTCAACAGCCGAGATGGTGAAACACGGCCTTGTTAGCCTTGTTTTACTGCCAACATTGGGCAAGACGTACATAAAACGGACCATGTTTGATCTGTGTTTAAAAACACGTGGCAAACTTGGCCATTTTTGGGCAATGTTGGCAGTAAAACAAGGCAAACCACGTTGTGTTGCGCCGCGAAGATGTTTACCTTGTACCTGAGTAGAATTGCCCTGGTATGGCCCGGTTCGAACAGCATTCACGCGAACACAAGGTAGACATCTTCAGCGGCGCACATAGCCCAAATCAATGCCCCAAATGCAAAACCCAATGGGGAAACGACCCAAACATGGTCATGTCTAGACCATACCTTAGGGTGCAGGGGCAAGCGTGGACAAAAATCGGTCATTTTCATGAAAAAAACAAGTTGAGCTCAAAAGAAAGGGGCTTGCTCGCAAAATACGATGGTGAAAACGGCTTGCTCAAATATTCTATGGGCCATTCAGGAATGGTCCAGAAGTGGGAAACCCTTGAAAAAAATATGCACAAAAGAAAGCGCAACAGAAAAAACATGGGTCCCATGACCCGGAATCGCCACTCGCGCAGGTTCAGATCGCCGACCGTTCGCGGACAGGTTCAGACCGTTCAGATCGCGGCGTTCGAAAATCGAGAGTCTTCAGTTTATCCCAGAAGATGCCAGGCGATTACACATTACTCGAGTGATGACACAAAAGACAACGTCGCGCGATCGGGTGAGAGACACGGCATCGATAGCTCGATATCTGATAGCACGTTGACATGCGACATTGCGATAGCCGATGGCAGAGGTGACCGCGTGTCACCGTAGACGTCATGTCATGTCACCATACTTGTACAGTGCACAGTTCGAGTGTTGTCAGTCACGGTACTTGTAAACGTTGGAGTTCGAAATTCCTCCTCTTCTCGTTGACCATCTGTACAGTGCAGTGCCTGTCTGCACTGTACAAAATTCTGCTTGCGCTTTTGCTTTTGTTTCCATGCGTTGCTTCTGAATTCATTCTTGCTTTTTCATATTTTCTCCTGCGTGCAAGTACTTGTGCCGTAGTGTCTTTTACGCGCAGATGTAGTTAGATCTGCGCGTATTGAACGTTTACATGGGGTGAACGGGAGATTTTTCCCGCTAGTCCTTTGGACTAGATTTGGTTGGTTCTATTCCAACTCACCCCCTCTAAACTTTCACTCTCCTTAACTTTCTTCTTATTTTTTTCCCCTTTTTTCCCTCGTTACTAACCTCTTTTTCGTTGGCGCTATTTTTCAGATTGACTCGTGAGTTGGACCGGCGAAAACGCGATTCAACCCACGAACGACTCCATCGCCTTCGACTTCTATTCTCCTTTGACCCCTTGTCTTTGAATTGTTTTCGTTTGCGTGCTTGTTTTTTTCTCTTCCAGATTTACTAACGATTGGTTCCTTGTCCTTTGATATAGGATGGCTGAAAATTTATGAGGAGCAAGGCACGTGCTCATCAACGACGCCAACACTCGCGTTGTAGATTGTAGATAGGCTTATTGTTTGTATTTTACGAAATAGTTTTCAAGTAGGATTTGTAATGTAGTGAATATTTAGGGAGTAGATTAGAAAATATAGTAGTTACGCGATATTGGTTTGTATTAACTGTATTGCATAATGTACTCATTTGTGCGTTAGAACCCATGCTTGTTTGCATTCGTGTGTCCTATCGTATTGAGCATGTAGTTACGTAGTGAGTAAAAAATAGTTTCGAATAGCAATTGCTATTGCCTTGTCGCATTTTCACATATCACATGCATACTTTTCAAAGCACGAAAGCATCAACTAGGAAGTATAGTGCATCCCAACTTGCGGTATGCATACTAAGTTTCAATATGTTGTGCATGCAACATATTGAAACTTAGTATGCAACGCATACATAGCATATCCAATATGTGTGTGTTAAAGCATATCATTAATATGTGTTTGTTATTCGTTGAAAGACCGAATATCTAGGTAGATATGGCCATGTTTACATCGTATTCGATATGCGGTAGATATATACATGGCCATGTTTGATCAGTACTTGAGAATAAACACATGATAGGTAAGGCCATACTTACCCTTGGTTATGTATAAACATGGCCATGTTTGATCATTACTTGAGAATAAACACATGATAGGTAAGGCCAAACTTACCCTTGTTTATGTATAAACATGGCCATACTTACCTTGTACTTGGATATAGATACATAATAGGTAGGGCCCTACTTACCCTTGTTTATGTATAAACATGGCCATACTTACCTTGTACTTGAGTACAGATACATGATAGGTAGGGCCCTACTTACCTTGTTTATGTATAAACATGGCCATACTTACCTTGTATCTACCCAATGTCTAAGTGATTCATGCATTCACGTGCGTACGTATGGTGCGTTAGACATTGGGTAGGTACAAGGTAAGTAAGGGGTAAGTAAGGCCAAAAACCACGACCAAACATGGCCTTACTTGGGTTGTGTTGCGCCGCTGAAAAACTGACTAAACATGGCCATGTCTGGTCGTGGTTTTTGGCCATCCAGACACAAGGTAGATACAAGGCAAACATGGCCCTACCTACGATTCCTAAATTTGTAGGGAATGTGGTCTGATGTGAACCTCTGTTCCATTGGGCCCATCTGAAGGCGGTTTTTGCTACCCATGTGCCACAGTTGTATGTATCTGTTTGAAATGTATCCTTGCTAATAGTAACTGTGAATTCCTTAAATTCTGTGATGGCTTTGAGATTTTTCAGCCAGGTTGTGAGTGCTACCACAATCATATTGATGGTTTCTCTTTCGGCATTATCTCCAAAAGGGTCATATATGTAAGCATCTATTTTTCCGGATGATGATAAGCGGATCATTATGAGACGCCAATGTATATTGTCACACACGCCTATTTGGGTGTGGCCATGTTTTTTGAGTCTGCTGTTAATGAGTTGTGTGAGTTTTTGGTCCTCCACTGTCATCTTCAGCATCATGTCCGTGAGGTCCATGGGGGCAATGGTACTCGGGTCCCGTATTTTCATGGCATCACCAACATGAGTTGCATTTAACCATCCCTTTTCCGAGAGAAGTGATTCCGTAGCCATTATATTTTCATCTACTGCATTATCTACGGTGCCTGCTCCACCGCTTAACATCCGATCAGGTTCAGGCGTATTATGTTGTTTGGTGACGTTATTCTTTTTTCGGTGAATTTTATGTTTCGTTATTCTTAGAGGTGATTTCATTTTAGATTTCTTTGTATTTTGGGTCCGTGTCCTCTCCCAAAGCCATGCCATTTTGGGGTTTTGAATCATGTATTTCAAGGCGCTCTTGCTTATCCTTTTGCAGGCCTTAGGTCTCTTGTGGGCTAGGTGTATTATGACTCTAGGCCCCGGGAAATATTGTTTAGGGTACAGCTTCATTTTGCTAAGTCCCGTCATTAGGTGAAAGAGCATAATAAAAGTCCAATGAGAGGTTGCTTGCAGTTCCGCTTGTGTTTTGATGTAGTTTATTTCACATCTCAAAAAATGCCGCATTATGTAATATGTCATAATCATGCTGCCGCTTATGTCTTTGTCAGTTTTCATCTTCGTGTGCATTTATCTGTACCCTGCTTGGCTGCATCCCGTGTGTCTTTTGCAAGACCAGTGCCCACCTTGCTTCCCCCATTTCCGCGGCTTCTGAGCATTATTGTGCTCTCCGTGTTACGCGTTACACCCACTTGTTGCCTCCCCTCAGCTACCATATCGTTTATTTGGGCATTCCTCTTTCGCACATGGCTTCGTATATGTCCTCGGGTCCCTTCCCTGAATTTTTTTGGTTCTAGGCTCTTTTTTGTAAAATTTCGATTTTTTACGAATTGTACCTCATGCAATTCGCTTCCGGTCCAAGGTTGTCCGTTTGCCTTTATTTTTCCCCTGCTATCCCTTATTGTCATATATAAGCATTGTGTGAAATATTTTCGCCCAATTTTACTCCTACGCACCTCTACCCGTCCCATATTCACTAGGTATCGCCTCAAGAGGTTAGGGTTTCCCATTATTTTGGTGCTTATAGCCGCCTTTCCCCCTATAATCATGTGTTCGTGCTCCCGGGCCTCTCGTAAGTCATTTCCATGGTCAGCATGCATCCTGACCCGCCAGTTTATACTTGTTTTCAGCATATCATTGTTTCCCTTGTTACGCGTTACAACCATGTGTTGTCTTCTCTCGGTTGTAATATCTCTTAATTGGGTCTCATGCTTTTGTATGCAGTTTCGTACATACCCTCGGGTTATTTCCCCCAAATATTTCAGTACTATGCCCTTTTGTATGAAATTTCGATTCTTTACGAATAGCACATAACACAATTCGCTAAAGTTCCAAGGCTGGCTGTTCTTATTTATTTTCCCCATACTTGTTTGTGCCACCTTTTCTGGCCACTGTGTGAAGTGTTTTTGTGTAATTTTGCCCTCATGTGTCTTTATTCCCCCCTTTCCCTTTAGGTATGGCCCTCTAGGCTTAGGGTTTCTTATTATTCGCCCTTCAGCTCTCGGAGACCGCTTTAAGTTAGAACCGGACCGCTTCAGGTCATCTGTCGGCATATTAAAGTTATCTAACCTCCGTGTTGAATTAGCCGCATGCTGCTTCGGGTTTCCCGAGTCCTGTGATTGTTTATCCTTTAGCCGCTTACATTTGTTGGTTGTCCTTATTAAGTTTGTTGCAAGCCGTGCTAAGTTATCTACTGACCGTATTGAGTTATTAGTGAGCCATGTTAGAGTATCTGCACACCATAATAGGTATACCGCAGGCCATATACAGAGGGCCACGTAACACTTTAAGTTAACTAAGTGTGTTGTAAAGTTAACTACAGTCCGTATTAAGTTATCAGCAAACCAAAGCGTGTCCGTTGTGAGCCGTATTAAGTTATCTGCGTGCGGTGTTTGGTTTTCTACGGTCCGAGCATACTGCCGTATTATACTTGCATATTGATAAATATATTGTGTTAAGTTAACGGACCGCATCAGGTAAATTACACAAACAGTTTTAGGTTTCATGAAGTTACATTTTGTATATGTGCTAAGAGAACTTGGAAAAGAAGATTTCTCTCGCAACAAAACGCTGCTGCTGTCGATTACGCCTCCAGCCTTGCGCACGGAAACGGCAGCAAGCAAGAGGTGTCAGTAGTCGTTAATTTTCGTACGAATTCGCCACCAAGGGACAAATTGCGCAGAAAGATCACCGTACGAGAAGAAAGGCACCAAAATACGGTGCTGAGCTTGTCGTCCAGTTGTACACGGAATATCCCAGGATCTTCTATGACCATGCAATGGCGTCTAATTAACATGCATTACGCCTTAAGTAACTGCAACAAACGACGGACAATACAGATAAATAGGTAGTTGAAAGCACCGCCCTAGGGTGAAGAGAAGAAGAAAACCCTAGTTCACAAGTTCATGATTCAGAAAGAAACAAAGTTCATAATTCAGAATTCCCCAGGGAGCATAGCGCATAGAAAAACAAAGTATATGAAGAAAAAAAATCGATCCATCAAGAAACCGAATTTAGATTAACTTTTAATACCCTTTTCGGGTATTAAAATCAATCATGTAGACACGGTACTCGATAGTATCGGCTTCGTAAAACTACGTGATGACACAGCCTCTTTAAAGGAAAATGAAAAACCGAACGCCGCGTAAAACACGAATTTCTCGTTAGATGGCTAATGCTAATTCCGATGTTTCAACCTTGCTGATTTGGTCCGGATGTCGCGTATCATGGGTGTTTTTAAAGTTATCAATCAAGATGGTATGCTTCAAATGTGCAACATTTTAGAAGTGACTTTTTACCGCCCTAGTGGGGAGTGGTTTCCTGAGTCTGCAAGTATCCACGGCAATCCTGCCGTGGATATCATACAATATGGTTCGTGACACTGTCCTCCTCCTACTGGCTGCGGGCACACCGCACATGACGCTTCACCGGCTATACGCCTTCGTGACCTTCGAGCCCGAGAACTCGTGGGATCTGCTGATAGGCACCGGGCCACTGAAGAACTCCCTGATGATCGACATCAAGCTTGGAAGTTGCGTGGCCGTGTCGCATGCGCCAACGATTTTGGGCATGGATGCTCAGGTGGTGCTTCCGTTGGTTGACATGACACCACCCAGGCGTCCCCACCTGCCCAGGCGGGTGGACCCAGTGGTGTGTTTGCAGTCGGAGATCTTTGGGCAGGGGATGGAGTGCGAATGGCTAGAGCACCCACCTCTGAGCACAAGGGAGGAGAGGTTTGCTGCCTCTGGGATTCAGCCTGAGCACATTGATGACGTCTACGTGTCACCATTGGGGTCACCAGCGTCTTCGTCGAGGCCTCCTGCTGAGCCCCCACGACCCCGACTCGCCACGCGCGCGGAGGTCGAGGAGAGGTGTCGCAGTCACACATGTTCCCTTGAAGGTGGCCGAAGGAGTGACCTGGCGTCACTGGCGCCCGCCGTACAGGCAGCGTCGGAGCGCATGCTCGCACAACTCTACGCAGAACCGAACCCCTGGGAGGGTGGACGCGCGAGGTGGGTCATTGAGGACCAGGTTGTTGGGGGTCGTCCGTCTCTGGATGCCCCTCTCGACCACAACTGGGCGGATCAGAGACTGTACCTGGACCGGCACCATATCGCGCGTCTTTGCCGCATCCTTCAAGACCTTCCCAAGGACATGCCGGCCAGACCTTCCCAAGAACATGTCTGCGTGGAGTTCGTCCGTTGTCTCGAGCAGAAGTGGGTGATGGTGGACCAGCTGATGCCCCCTAACTGGCTGTATGTGGACCAGAAGCTGGGTCACGATGAGGAGAAGGACCGCTGGGTGCTCAATGGGAGCTACATGACACACGTGCCGTCCTCTGCCAGCAAGCAGGACGTCGTCAAGCCCAGGGAGCGAGGCAGATCGCGCGACAGCCTCAACCCGATCCAGCGACTGCAGGACACGCTCCAGGCGTTGTTCATATACCCCAGTGGTGAGGTCACTGCCACCCTCATGTGGGACCTGAAGGAGCGTGTCCTCTGTGTCCAACCGAGCGCAACCACGCAGTACCTCGAGCTGATGCGCTGCACGCTGGATCATGCGCTCGTGTACAACAGTGAGGAGTTGCTGGACGAGCTCCAACTCCCTCACTGGTACGAGAGCACTGGTGTCTGGACATACCAGCTGCTCAGGTACCTTTGCCCGGTGGACATGGAATCCCTCGCGGTTGGCATCCTCCGACAATATAATCGACATGGCAGCGAGGGGCCACCTCTGGAGCTCGTCTCACTGGGTTCGAGCACCAAGTACTACCCAGTGGGGGATGGTCTTGGGGGGCCTGGCAGGGTGTTCTCCGAGAATGCCGCTGCCCAGGAGTACGTGCGTCTGGGGGAGATGAGGAAAATGCTCAAGTCGGTCAACACCAGGCAGCAGGGCTACGATGCGCTCGAGGCAGATGCAAGGCGTAGGCCACCACCGCCCAACAACATGGTCAACACGAGGCTCAAGAAGCGAGCCCCTGCGCAGCCACCTGCTCCTGCCTCAGGCGCAGGACCATCCCAGGCTGTCGCAGGGCCATCTCGGGCCAGGTCCAGCAGCCGCTCGCCACCGCGCTTGTCGCACATCGCACGACCATCTCAGGCTGTCGCGGGGCCATCTCGGGCCAGGTCCGGCAGCCGCTCGCCACCGCACTTGTCGCACCTCGCACACTGCCGTACACCGTCGCCATCATCCTGCGACATTGGGCCTGAGGACTTGATGTCACCTCGACTCGTTTGCGCCACCGCGGCTTGGCCGCCAGGTCCTGCTGACCGCCCTTCTCGCGGGAGGTCGCCCCCTGCATCGCCCGCTGTGAGCAACGCTGGCTCGTGGGCGGACTCGATCCGTGTCCCACGTGATTCCCGATCACTTTCCCCGGGGGGCCCGCCTCCTACGCCTCCGAGTCCACCACGGGCGAGTCGTCTGCCTCGGTCCCCTGCGAGGGCGCCTCCATCTCCAGCGGGGTCAGATTGGGATGCCGCACGAATGGCCACCACATCCGACAGTTCAGTGTGCAAATTTCTGTCCGTGGAGGAGGTGAGAGCCTTGAAGGACCGCCGCAACCTTACCGTCTTTATGGTGCGGTTTGGCGTGACGTTCGTTGACCGTTGCAGGGGCCAGCGAGTCGTGTACGAGCTTGGCGTGTGCAACCAGGAGCGAGGTCTCAGGCTGCGGAAACATCCGGGTATCACCAGCAAGGTCGCCAAGAAGCATGACAAGACCATCGCGTGCGGAGACCGGGGCTGGCACCTCCCTCTTGGGGGACAGACGACGTCTTCCAACCTGCTGGAGGCTATGATTTCAGCCTACGCTGATCTGTCGCACCGTGGCTCAGGGCACAGGTTGCCAGGGGGTCATGCGAGGAACATTGCGTACTCGCTTTGCGCCTACGTGGAGCTTGGGGCAGCGCACGTGCTGCGCTGCATGGCGCACCCAAATGCCACACCAGTGTACTACATCTTCATGGAGGACCAGCGATGTCCTACTTGGCACGCTGAGTTCACGAACGAGTACTTCATGCGAGATGACCGGAAGTTCACAGGCTTGCAGTGGGGGACCAGGGAGGTGGCCGCGCCGTGGTTGCTGCCAGCCCTGGGGGCCTTGGAGGCGCTGCGTCTCCCGCCGCCGCCGCCGCCGCCCGCCCATCAGGCTCGCGTGGCCGAGAGATCCGAACACGTGGATACGGCCTGGGGGAGGAATGTGCACGAGGTTCGCGACCCCCCTGCGCGTCATCAGGGCCGGCCTTCTGGCCGAACGTCTGAGCGTCAGCCGGGCGCGGGCGGCGCTGCGCGCTCATCTGCCCCTTCTGTCGATCGCCATGGGACTGCTACCCATGTCGTCCATGCGTCGAGGGCGTCCAGGATGCCGGCCAATCATGACTCACGACGTCCTCCTTCTCCGGCTGTTTCAATATGCAGCGAGGTGACGGAGGCGTTCGAGCGCCATACAGACGAACAACGTGAGGCGCAGAGACAGCACGCGCATTTTCATCAGGGCTCCCCGGGCACAGCGGGCGGGTGGCCCTGATGCACAACCAACGCTGTGGCCGTGGGCTGCCTGCACAGGCAGTCCACTTGAGGCCAGGTGTCCTGCGGGCGTGTATCTCGTTTGCGGGCAGTGCAGTGGTTTGGTGGTGGCTGGGACGCGGTCCCATTCCCATGGCCGCCGTGTGGGCGATGTGGGAGGCGATGGCATGGCACTTGTCATGGTGCCCTTTTCAAGTTTGGTGGAGGCGCTGCGTGGCCTCGTTTTTGAGCCAGCTGCCAGTATGGTGGTCGTCTGCTCGACGTTATCCCCGTCGTGCATCTTACGACATTTGGATCTTATGGGCTCTCGCCTGCGTTTGGTACGTTGGGTTGCTTACCGTGCGCGCCACGGGCATCTATGCTGGCGTGCACCGTGTTCGTGCAGAAGGTTGGATGGTGGTGCCCCTTCGGGGGGTGGTCGTTTCCTTGGCATGCTGGTCACAGTGTGCGGCCGCCCTCCTCCTCGTGGTCCTCGCCTGGCTTTGGGTTTGTACCAGCATTTACGCTGAGGACGTGGCGTGCCACGCCTCCTGTATCGTGCACGACCCGCCGGACGCAGGTCACAGTCGACGTGGCCGTGGATGGACTATTCCGTCCCTGCGTTGGTCCCAAGTCTTCTTGTTGGGCCGCGTGTGCCTGCCCGCTTTGCCGGCCAGGTTGGACAAGCCTCGCTTCGCGGCGCGCTGGACGCAGCTTCGACGCAATCTCCGCCTTCATCGCATCGCGCAAGCCGCCTACATGGCGCTTGTCCTTGCAGTCGTGGTCTCCACCGCCGCTGGTGGGAGTACTCGCTTGGCGCACGGGGGGTGGAGAGTAATGGCGTGCTTCTTCGCTTCGAACTCGCCGGCAGCCGCAGTGCATTTCAACCGAATTTTGCGATTTTTTCTGCTTTTGTGCGGAATCTTGTGGGTCGCTGGCAAGCTGACCGAGAGTGTGCCTACGTATGATGTCATGTCACCCACGCGCAGTGCCTGGGGTTCGTCCCCCTGCACTTCTTGGGAGGCTCAGCAATCCTCAAGGCAATGGGAGCCGGGCTGGGAGGCCAACGTCGCGGAGCAGGATGAGGTCTTGCCGTACACCGTGCTGGACGAGCTTCAACCTCTAGGTGACACGACAGTGACCAAGGACGAGGCAGCGTGGCTCGACACCGAGCTCAATGCCACGTTTGGAGGACATCCTGACTTCAAGGAGGAGCACTGGGAGGAAATGCGGAATGTTCTTCGCAGGTGCAAGACCACCTTTGCCAACAGTCCTCACGATCTGACAGGCTACAAGGGCAAAGCGGAGCACAACACGTTCTCCATTCCTTTTGTAGACGAATCCAAGGCCGCCTACCAGAGACCCAGGAAGTACAGTCCGGGCGAGCAGGAAATCATCGATATTCATTGCAATGAACTTTTGGAGTATGGCTTCATAGAGCCTGCAGCCAAGCATTGCAGGCATGCGAGTAACGTCGTCGTGGCTGGCAAGAAAGATCATGAGACTGGCCTGTGGACCCAGACGAGATTCTGCGTGGACCTCAGGGGTGTCAACCGGCACTCCCTCAAAGACAATACGCTGCCACATCGACCAGAGGAGCTCTATCAGAAGGTGGCGAAGGCCAAGTTCAAGACCACGCTGGATGCCACCAAAGCCTTCCACCAGATTCCCATGGCCACGGAAGAGGACAGGAGCAAGACGGCGTTTTGGTGGAATAATCAGCTGTACCAGTACACCTCGATGCCTTTTGGTGCAGCTGGAGCTACTTCTGCGTTCGTGAGAATCATGGACTACGAGTTACGTCACTTGCAGCATTATACGGTGGCATACGTCGACGACGTAGTGGTCTACACGGATTCCACGCCTGAGCAGCATCTGAAGGATGTTGAGGACGTACTGCGCACCTTGGGGGACGCTGACATCCGTTTGCATGCAGGCAAGAGTACCTTTGGTGCAGCCACGGTGGACTTTCTGGGCTACCGCATTGGTCACAACTCCATTGGCGCGCAAGAAGCTAAATGTAAGGCCATCCAGGAGCTTCCAAGCCCCCAGGACAAGACTGGGCTCCGCTCGATCTTGGGCATGATGAACTACTACAAGGGCCTGGTGGGTGAGCCAGGGGGGCCGAACTACTCAGAGATGGCCCGCCCTCTCAATGACCTGCTCAAGAAGGAGGTCACTGACATCAAGGGAGCCTGGGGGAAGGAGCAAGATCAAGCACTTCAAGACCTGAAGGATGCTCTCTGTTCTGGGAGGTGCCTGAGGCCTATCGATTATGACAGACCCCTTATATTGTACACCGATTGGAGCACCTATGGCATTGGCGCAGTGCTGGGCCAGAAGGACGATGATGGGAAGGAGTACATCTGTATGGCAATCAGCCGATCCCTGAGTAAAACGGAGAGACAGTACGCCAGCTTCAAGGGGGAGATGCTCGCAGTGGTATGGGCAGTGCGCACACTGAGGCAGTACTTGCATGGAGTTCACTTCACGTTGGTGACCGACCACTCACCGCTCACCACCCTGATGGAGAAGGCCGATCTCCAAGGGCAACACCTACGCTGGGCAATCAGTTTGCAGGAGTTCGACTTCACGGTGCAGTATCGTCCAGGAGCCAAGAACAGCAACGCTGACGTGCCGTCTCGCTACCCACTGCCGTCCACGACAGATGAGACTGGAGCGAGGCATGAGAGGGAGAAGGTGACTGCGTTACACGCAGGCGTGGGGGAAGTTCACACGAAGGACTTCTGTGACCACTTGTGCTTTATGTTGGCTGGGGATGCTTCCCCAGGGGAAGAGGCCACGCCAGAGGTGCAGGTTGCCAACTACTGCAGGATGGCTGCCATGGAGCAGCTGGGCACGGGACCAGTGCATCGTTTATTCGACTTGCACTACCGCGAGGAATTGGAGTGCAATCATGGGGACATGTTTGACACTGACTTACCCGAGCTAGTGACCGACTCTGGAAGACTAGCCAGAGCAGCTTGGAAGGCGCTGAGCCTAGTGAGGCCTACGCGAGGCACGCACGGCGAGGGAAGCCCCGCTGTGTACAGCAATGAGTACTTTGAAGGCGAGCGCATCTTAAAGCCTGAGAAGGTGGACACCAGGGTGCTGGGCAGGCAGTTCTTCTCGCAAGCTCGGGAGGAAGGTGTGGTGTGCTACGAGCCATGTGGAGGCCTCTGTGCTGGCCTAGAGATGTTGCTCCGCAGTGGGATGAAGGTGGATCGCTACCTGTATCAGGACATATCCCCGAGCAGTCGAACAGTTGCCAGGGCCAGGTGCACGGCGTTGCTAAGACGATATCCTGACCTCATTTCGCCCCGTGCAATAGAGTTTGGGGCTCTACCCCAAGATCTGCACGACACCACCAGTGCCGACTTCATACGAGCGGGAGCTCTTCAAGGACGCCAGTGGGTCATGGTATGTGGGTTCCCATGCCAGGATCTCTCTCCTGCTGGAACACTCACAGGCCTGGATGGCAGGCACAGCAAATTATTTTATGAAGTGGTTAGGCTTCTGTCCACACTTCAGCAGCTGCAGCAGCAGAGGCCTCCAGGCTATATCCTGGAGAACGTTTCCCCGTTGTCACACAGACCCGGAACCAAGATCAGGGACGAGGTGTTCCCGTACATTGCCAGCGTCATTGGCCGACCAGTGTCCTTTGATGCAGCACAAGCAGGCGCTTACGCACACCGATTGCGAGCGTATTGGAGCAACTTGTTCCAGAGCCACCAGTTTCGCTCCGTTATGAGCAAGGTGGTGCGACCAGAAGGACGAATCGTATCGTCAATCCTATGCAAGGGCTGGCATCCCAGGCCAGTGATAAGGACAAACCGCTCGCCTCACTACGTGGTGAACGTGGTGGGAGAACCATTGAGGGCACTTCCCACCATCATGGCGACGCAAGGGTCAAGAGCGTTCAGAAGAGCGAGGATGGGCACCGTGGTGCGCAACCAGGACGATGAAGACGCCGAGGAAGAATCTCGAGAAGTGAACCTCGACGAGAAGGCGCGAGCCATGGGCTACAGCGCAAGTGAGCTACGCATGGCCGATGGCCTGAACGACGTAGAATTGGCAAGCATTCTGGGCCTGGCCATGGATCGCAGGGCAATGGAGCTGCTGATGGCGGTCGCAGAAGCGAGCAGGAAGGGGCTCCCTCATAGCGAGGAATCCCCAGAGGCAGAGAATTCCCCAGGACAGCCCATCGCTGTAGACAACAACTGGGCAGACCACGAGAGGTCGGACCTTCAGCAGAGGCAAGCTTTGCTGGCGGAATGGGTTGAGAATTCGAATGCATATACTCAGCAGGTGGCGAAGACTATGTCTCACCGTGACTGGGAGGAGAAGCTGCAGGTAATGTGCTCGCGAGGGCAGACAGGTGCAGAAGGAATTGGGGCTCAGCGACAGAAGGCTGGAACCAAGAAGAAGAAGAAGAAGAAGGAGTGGCAGCTCTACACTATGGCGCAGTATCGTCAGAGGCATGAGAACCACTTCGTGAAGGAGGGCGCAACCCCAGCAGCGCGCGTGGATGTGCCTGCTTGGAGTCCGCCTGCCAAAGATTCAGAGATGAGACTCCCCAGGTTGGCGTGCACCACCAGATTCGAGGACTTGATGGCCAGCGTGGCCGAGCAGCAGGTAGACCGTGACAAGCATCGAGATGTACACGATGATGCATGGTGCCTCAGATGGTTGAAGTCCAATGGCAGCGTGAGGTTGCCAGAAGAGGAAGTTCGTCGTGTGAGGAGACGAGCAGCACGACATCGATGGGATGAGGCTACGGACGAGATCGCGGCGGCATTTCGCAGTCATGTCCTGGCGGTGTTTGGTGCGCCAGCAGAGTGCTTGGTGGATGGAGGTAAGGAGTTCGAGGGCGAGTTCAAGCAGCTGTGCAGAGACTGCCTGATCGACCGACGAGTCACCTCGCCAGACTCACCAGAAGGCAATGGGCTGACCGAGCGAGTGGTACGCACTATGAAGTTTTGCTTCAAGAAGCTTGCCTTGGAGAAGGGTCTCGATTATGAGTGGGATGAGCAGCTCTGGCCACTAGTGCTGAGTTATAATGCAGCACGCCAGGAGTCCACGGGGGTGGCGCCGTTCATCATGTTGTTTGCCCAAGAGGCAGTAGTGCCGCCCGATTTGAAGCAGGCACCCAGCATGGATTTCGGTGCTGGGGTCGAAGATGAGAAGGATGCCAGAGTCAAGGACCTCCTCCGGAGAGCACAGGTGGTGAGGCGACTGATGGTACACGCTGGTTGCAGCCTGGAGGTCGCACAGCATCGTGATACATTACATTATGAAGGGAGAAGGGGTGGGGGCTATGAGCCTAGTCCACACCAGTTTAAGGTGGGCGATTTCGTCTACATCAGGCAGAAGCCTCGCAGCGGCATGGAAGTCGCGACCAAATCCGCCATTCTGAAGCTGGTCAAGATACAGCGAGATGGCGTGGTGGTGCTTGAGGACGCCACCAAGTTAAGAGAGAAGAGCACCGTGCAGAGCATCGCGCCATGTCACCTACAGGTGAAGGACCAGTATGACTGCAGTGCAGCCGTTCCCAGCAAGCACCTAGCATGTGAAGCGTGCAGGAAGACTGATGGGGAAGCAGAGATGTTGTTGTGCGACGCATGCAACAGGGGGTACCACTTGTGGTGTCTAACCCCAGCACTGGATGGAGTACCAGAAGGCGAGTGGCTATGTCCCAGGTGCTCAGGCACGGGGATGCAAGCTGCCAACGCTGAGGTGCAGACCCAGAAAGACGAGAGCTCTGGCGTCCTAGAGGACAGACTGGGCATGAAGGAGCAGCAATTGAATGAGAAGCTGTCTGCGGAGATGCGCCTGCTGCCAGCAGACGTGGGTCCCCGTCGTGTGGTGAAGGGAGATAAATTTCAGCCATGGCATGCTATCTCATCAAGGGAGATGTTGTTGAAAGAGAAGGACATGTTCTTGGGCATGCCAGATCAGATTGATTGGGGAAGACAGGACAAGCTCTCTGAGGCCGTGCAGATCTTCATGCCAGGGCACTGGAATGAGGGGCATCGCACGGTGCTGAGCAAGAAATATCGGGAACAGAAGGCCATGGCAAGGCAGCTGAGGGATGCACCTCTTGTGCCTGCGTTGGCTGAAGAAGAAGTTGAAAGACGAGGAGAATTGAGACACATGACTAAGGCTCAGGTGAGAGAAGCTAGCGCACTGCAGTGGGGGCTTGAACTGGTCATCACAGTGCCCTCCGAGGTGAGGCGTTTGGCGACAGAGGTGGACTGGAAGTCCGTCGATGGCGTGTGGGACCCATGGGCAGGTACTGGGGTCATCAGTGAGGTAATGGTGGAGCAATGGCCGCAGTTGAGATTTATGAATAATGACTGGAACTCTCAGTTGGGTTGGTCTGAGGCGCATGACGCACTTCAGCCAGGTAACTACCGCATATGGAAGGAGAAGTATGGTGTCTGTGACGCAGTGGTGACTTCGCCGTGGTTTGCAGCGCTGGATATCGCGTTTCCATTGGCAGTGATGGCCAGTCGTGTGGTGGCATGTGTCCACGTTCCATCTTACTACTTGACAGACATGACCGAGAGCAGGGCTGCGTACTTCAGACGATTGAGTCAGACGGGACGCTTGCATGTGATTGGGCATCTGGAACATGGACCTATTGGCCGCAGGTGTATGTGGGTCTTGGTGTTCAAGAATCCGCTGGTCAGAGCCAGGATGTTACAGGGTGGAGAAGGTGAAGGCATTGGCATGTTCACTTTCAGTTTGGGTAAGTTCATGGCAGATGGTGATACGACCCAGTATGCTGAACAAGCCCATATTTGAGTCTGTGCTACTGCACGCAGCAGCTACAGATGGGGGATGTTGAAAATCTGGGCTTGCATGTAAGAGTTCAGCGTTCGATCTCAGAATATCAGAATTTTAAAAAATTTGTAGCTCTACGATCTTGTGCTGTGTTGAGAATTGCTTGAACAGTTACCGGCACCAGTGAATGTTAATGACGAACTTATGACCAGCCGCGAGTGTTAAGCTTGCTCGATTCCGAGAATGTTCGTACCATCATATACACGCGTTTGCGACAGCTGTAACTGTAACAAACGCCGGCTTCTCATGGTACCGCGCCGGGTTTGTTCAGCTGGTGACACGCATGACAGTGGTGACAGCATGACAGGCTTTGCGAAGATGACCATCTGAGAGATGCAGACTTGCCAGAGAAGATATGGTCACTATCGAATGACCAGGGAATGATAAGATGAAGATGGCAGTGACTCCTTTGCCGCTGACGTGTCAATCAGAATGTGGTAAACGGTAACATTGTTAGAGCTGGCATGGAATAATGACTTTCCATTGGCCAGATGAAGATTTAAGGGCTAGAACCCGTTACAGTTTTGGGAAATGTGACAGAGCATTGAGATATAAGTAAGCTCTGACCGGAGGTCAGGCTAGTGGACTCATTATTGTTTTGCTTCGCAAGTACTAGGTGGCTGTTCGCGTGCCAGTGCTAGAGTGCTAAGACAGTTCTGCTCACAGCTTTTGTACACAATAATTCGTATTTTGTGGTTATAATATCAATTTTGACGGATATATTTTACTGCTGTTTTTATACTTTTTCATGTTGGAAATCTGGGCTTGCATGTAAGAGCTTAGCGTTCGATCTCAGAATATCAGAATTTTAAAAAATTTGTAGCTCTACGATCTTGTGCTGTGTTGAGAATTGCTTGAACAGTTACCGGCACCAGTGAATGTTAATGACGAACTTATGACCAGCCGCGAGTGTTAAGCTTGCTCGATTCCGAGAATGTTCGTACCATCATATACACGCGTTTGCGACAATGTGAAAACAAAACGGATAAATCCCAACCAAAAGTGGTAAATATATTGCTTTTGATGTTATAGAAGTGTATGCAAGGTGTAGGATGTGCAGGTGGCTCAAATTTGAGAATAGAAGCAGGCATCTGAATCAGCGCCTGGAACCCTAACCCTGCTCGTAAATTTGGCATGGAAATAGCGGTTTCAGGCGGTGGTGGACTTGCGACTTGAATATCCGAGCATAATTATCTACTTTTCTACATTTTTACTTGGTTGTTTTCACAAATTATTCGGTGCAGCCCTTAAATATCAATATCCCATGAACAAATTGTGTTATTACCATGCGCGCGTGTGCATCTGTACCAATAAATAGTGTAAAACAAATTCTAGGGGTGAGCGACTGGGGGGGATGCTTACCCTCCAAGGGCAGAATACAAAGTTCTAGGGGGTGACTAGCGGCAAAAAGCAACTCCTAGGGGGGTGCTAACCCCCAAAGTAAATGCAAGTTCTAGGGGGTATTTCTAGAACCTCTGCCCCCATCAATCCTCGGAAGCTCCCACATCATGCTGAAACTTTTCGTCTGCAAACGGATTTGGAAAGAAAGTCTGCCGCACTAAAATATATGTATTCTAGTGTTCTCCTTGGACTAAAAGCACCCAGCTTTCGAAGCCATCACCATGAAACTCCAAATTATACTATTTGAGAAGGCGATCATGGATAAAATTCGCACTTCATACGGCCACTTTGCTCGTAGAATAGGTGTTAGCGAGGCTGATCGCTCCCCTGCTGTACGTAGACGGCCATAAACATGGCACAACATTCGTCACATCAAACAACATAAATCATATGCAATATTCCATTTCAACATTTGTGAGCTATTTTTTTGCGATCATCGACAACATATAGTTTACTCAATACACATATAATACCAGTACACAAAAGGAGAATGTTAAAGGAAGACAAAGCATCACAAGCTTCTTTATACGCTATGCTCAAGCACAGCATTTTTTGTGCATGATCATCGGGCCATATTCATCATAGTCAAACCTCGTCACAAATTGATTTTGCGGGAATACCACCTGAAATACACAGTCCATGTCCCCATTCGTCCAATAACATTTGATCTCAAATTCTTGTTTCACATAGGCATTGAGGAAATGAAGCAATAAGATGGCTACTCTTCCATGCTATCCCAATTCATTCACTGTAATTCTCCTAAAAGGTGTTGTTCTCTTTCAACTGCATAAAAATGTTCGTCGAACATACCTTGGCCAAAATTGCACCGCCCGTCCAGGCTGAATATTTCAAAGTGTCTTCAGGGAGGTATTCCGGGGGCTGCACCAGTAAATTGCCAAGTTTGCAAAGCACAGTGAGTCTCGGTAACAGTACTTTACGAGTGTTCACATTTGCTTTCTTGGCACCACATATCACAATTCTACTACGGCTTAACTATTTTCTGGTTTTCTTTCCTAAAACAATTACTGTCACAGGGTTATTTCCCTACTGGAACCACCTTAGGAATCTAGACAAGAGCTGCCACAATCAGAGGGGAGGCTTGCTCTTTTTTGGATACAGCATACGTGAGTCGGAAGAGGGAGAACGTCGCTCACTAACCCGCATCTAAGTTATAAATGGAGACGCAGGTTTTGCATGCGTTGCCAATATCCTAAAGTCCCTACTGATCTTAATTGGTCACACACGGTCTGCGGGAACTTCTCTTGCAAAAACAGCGGGGTGGGCTTGCAGGCACTTCTAGTTTGTTGACCTAGCAAACTACTGCGCTGCCAACATCTGTGCAGCTTTGGAAACTCTTCCAAACTTTGCAGATTCAGACAGCGTCTTCAGTTCAAGACGATCATTATAGATTAAAAACACGGGAGTCCTGGCTGTGTGAGCTGAATATTCAAAACCATCCTATTTGCCACTTTACGAATGATTGTGTCAACCACGCAACAACATAAGAAGCTATTGATGTAAATGAAGTATGCCGCACCTTTGCCAGCGACACTGGGCGAGGTGCCAGCTGGTTGAGCTCGTCTTGGAACCGGGAGTCAAGACCCTTGGTCACTCCAGTGCCACCACAGAGCACAACCGACTCAAACCTGCCACAAGGATCGCACACTAAGGCCCTTGTTCCATTGCCGGGTGTGGGTTGCACTAAGTCCCCAGCGATTCAAACCTGCCACGTGGCATGCACACCAAGGCGCTCCATCCACTGCTGGGTGTGCAAGCCCGCACCAGATCACTAGGGACTCAAAACCTCCCAGCGATTGAACCCTGCCACATGGCATGCACACGAAGGCGCTCCATCCACTGCCGGCTGTGCGGGCTGCACTAAGCCCCCAGCAGCTCACACCTTCCGTGTGGCACGGACACCAAAACGCTCCATCCACTGCCGGGGGTGCAAGCCCGCACCAGATCACTAGCGACTTAAACCTCCCAACGACTGAGCCCTGCCACGTGGCATGCACACCAAGGGCCTCCATACACTGCCAGGTGTGCGGGCTGCACTAAGCCCCCATCGTCCAAGCAACCGGCCAAAATTAGTGTACGATGCACACAGGCTCGCCGCGCTAGTTTTCCGGCCAGTGGCAGCGCCAACTGACTGCGAGTTTTACTCAGTAGCTCCTTGCTCTGAGAGGTGTTGGTTGTGGGGTGAAGAGTGGTTTGCTCGTAGGACACTGGAGCCAAGGCTTCTTTTCTAATGAAGTTATGCTTAACCTGAAAATATTTCCCATGCACGGCTGGCGGCGAATAGCGAGAGTATTGCCACCTTTCAATATCACATCCTACTGCGCTTTAGGGTTTGGAAAGGTCGGCAACCGTGCACACAATCAGTGGCGACAGTTGGGTGCTCCAGTAGCACTGCACGGCGAGGGGCTTGGACGCCGAAGAAGGTTTGCACTGAAGGGATCCCACTGGAAATAAGAGAGGGCATATGCCCGGGGTAAACGTGCAGGACGGGAGCTATGTGGGTGGAAAGTGCAAGAACAGGGTTGTGCGGATGGAGAAGATATCGGTCGTACATGGACTTCCGGTGCTCTGACTGACAAGCCATGATAGCGCTGTATGTTTCGTCGACGATCCCCGCCTCGTTTGGATCCAGTCCGAGGAGTCCGGGCTATGTCACATACCTCCCCTTCCCAGCAGCGTTGTCAGCGCATAATGCACCCTTTTGCCAACGCCTCGGGACACAAATTTTAGACAATGTTTTATCCAGCTTGGAAGGTGCTTCACTCTCAAAATGAGCAAAGTGAGAGGTGTGTGCAGCGCGCCTTAAACTTGGAGCAATATCCTCGATTCCTCGCAACAGCCTTTCACCGAGAAGGATTCTTGTAATTTGAAGAGAGCAGATCTTAACGAGCAAGTTGCAAGTGAGAGACGGACATTTCAGGCCTAGCCGGATTGCTAGAAGACATCAAGAACATAGCTCTGCAAACAGTGCCTAGGTGCCACAATCTTCGGGGTCAGGGTTGTCGGTGGAGCGCGTAGAGTGCGCGCGTGTGCTGACCCAAAGAGGGTTACTGGGCCGTGCCCATATGATTTGCTAACGCTCCAAGAGCTGCTGCGCCCTAGCGTGACTGTGACTGACGGCGTAAAGAGGTATCCCCCTCAAACTGAGACCCTGAAGACCTGCAATGAGAGGTCGTGCACGCCACATACCTGGAAAAAAACCTCTCCGAGATCTAGACGCTCACTCCCGATGCTGATCTGGTTGCCGTCTGGGAGCGTGTGTGTCTCCTCTTCGACACCGATTCGCATAGACTCCTCATATTTTGCTTGGCTCTGCGTGGCCCCTCGCAGCGTTTGATGTCATTGCAAGCGAATGCCCCGAGCTGAGCTCCTGATTCAGAAAGTCAGCTATCAACTCGGACGCTAAGGCACACGACAGGGACCATCTTCGACAAGCGTAAGCCAGACCCCAAAGATATGATGACGACTTAGAAGGGTTGGCCAGTGAAAGGTGAAAGCTTGCAGGCAAGACTCTTTAGATATAACTGCCACCCTAGTGGAAACAAGGAAATAAACAGAAATCCCACAAGCAAGCTCACGGTTCTACAAGCGATGTGCATAACGCTATCGTGCGTTGTGTCTTCGACAGTGCTTGCCTTTGAGACGGCTCGATACGGTACATTCAAACTTCGAACTCATCGAGAAGAGTGAAACTCTGTTATCTGTTTCCGACTGAAAACTAAAAACCACTCCTCAGCGTGCTTGCACGTCTGATTTAAAAGAACTTTCAGACCTCTGATACTTTTCATACGGTCTGTTCAGACTTATTTCAGGTTTGAAGGGTCATACCTCTGAGACAGTGATGCAAGCCTCTTTGATGGTGGCAGCAATAGCAAAGTCGAGTTGCGCTGCAGCGCCGCCCGGCCTGATACACGCATAACCGCCACTCAAAAGATGATTAAGAAGCTATAGATCAAGCTCGGAAAAATGGCAAGCATTCAATTGGACGTTCGAGTGAGCATACCGTTCGGACAGTAACCGTTGCAGCAGCGTTGTCAGATCTTCTCCAGCATACGGCATACGACGCGAGGCTGGCGATAAGGCCAAACCCTCGTGCACGGGAACGATGTCTGCAGAAAAAAATAAAACAGCTTTTAAAAATCTTTCAAACGGTACGCATTCGCTCGCATCGCAAGGGAGTCGTAAAGTGCGAGCGAGGGTTTTGCTGGATGCAAAGCGCGCAAGCGCACAATCTCACGAGTGACCTAAGCAAAGTCAAGAATATGCTACTAATGCCAAAGTCATTCAGTCATTAAGCGTTACGGAAATATAAATACGCACCGTAGCGTCCGTGTCCGATGTCGACCACACAGCCAGTAAGCCTGCCCATTGCGTACAAGGAACAGACAGACTGGTCTTGCACGTATAATCCTTGTACGTTGAAGGTTTCAAACAATATTTGCGATAAATTCTCCCGGGATTTCTGCACACGCAATGAATGCTGGTGAGTTACACTCGTCTGATCGATTCTGAAACACAACAACCCAGGAAGCCAAACTGGTTGGAAGATTGAAAAACTCCTGGCAAATGAAAATAATAGTATGAATAATAGACTAGTACGCTCAAGATGTGGAGCTTTGAACCCAGGGGAAGTACTTACGCACCCTTGGGGTAAACAGAGGTTCTGTGTAGAGGACTGAGCCTTCGTCCCCGTATACCCAACCCAACTGCATACAAGGGCAAGGGCAATGACGAGTTTAATTCAACATCTAGCGTATAAGTCTAAGATCAAAATGAACTACGGCCAGCCGTGAGTATAATAATCGCTCTGAAGCTTGGCAGCAGTGCTTAGGCTTCAGGTGAAATCATCTCCTGTTGGCTCGATTCCTGATTCACAACTGAGCTCTCTGCAGTAAACAAAAACTTAAGTCGTAAAAACACTTTAAGTTTTTGCGCACCTCCTCATAAAATATGTAGTGCCAAATGCTCTCAACCTGTTCCCAATCTTCGACGAGCCCTCTTCTGATTGGGCAACTCAAGGATTCGTTATCCGTGCTCTCGCAAGCTTCATCTTCAACAACACGCACTGCAGAGGGTGTCACCTGTGTATATATATGTATATATAAGTCAGACTGGAAAATCCTGAAAGAGTTTGAAAACTCCGGAATCTGTTGTAGTTCTCCGAACAGGTTTCCGGTGATCGAGAAAGGTCAGGCGAACCGTCTCACCACGTAAGGATCTTGTTCGGGAAGAGCGTATCCAGCCTTGACTGTGTGCGAGCCACAATCTAACACTACGACCGCAGATTCGCTCATGCTGCCTGATTCCCTGAAAAAGACGTGAGCTTCTATATATCCTGCATTCCAGGGCTGCCAAGGTTTTGAATTTCCCCAGTTCAATTTCGACCTGAGCGCTGAAGAGTCCAGTTTGTTGCTCACCAGCTCACGCGCGCGACAGCGACAGTTGGTCTTGCATTAAGGCCTGTGCTACACCGAAACTTGGGAAAGCAAATGTGTTGATCGCAGCGATTTCATTGGCTCCTGTCGCGACTGTCATCCGGCGATGTCATGCGAGGTCATGCGAAGTCATTATTTGTGAAATGCCAAAAAGCAAGTAATCGTCCAACATTTGGGACCTCGAAATCGTTAGGAAATCACGGTCCCGGGGGGGGCCAATGAAAACAGTGGAAAATGGGGGTGAGCCAGTGAAACGATGGTAGTTAAAAAGATGCTTGCGCACACCTTTCCTTGTTTCTTAACAGTCCTTTCCTTGTACTTACAGTGCAAAAAATAATGATAGGGGATATTCGGAGGAATCGGATCAGATACGGTTTTTTGATCGTTAATGTTCTATTGGTCGTGGGTAGCCGGTGAATGGAAATGCCGGCTCCGGCGGCCAATTGAATACGGTCCCTTGTCTGTCATAACTCCGGCCGGTTCCGACGGTGAGCCGGTTGGGGCGTGCT
Organism: Cymbomonas tetramitiformis; assembly: GCA_001247695.2. Classification (NCBI taxonomy): domain Eukaryota; kingdom Viridiplantae; phylum Chlorophyta; class Pyramimonadophyceae; order Pyramimonadales; family Pyramimonadaceae; genus Cymbomonas; species Cymbomonas tetramitiformis. Next base: position 40,479 of record LGRX02024727.1, on the reverse strand, counting down.
AATCTAAAATCTGCTAGTTATAGTTATAGTATAAGTGTTTGTGAAAAGGCTGTGGCCAATATGACGACGGCGTTTGAAAAGTTTTTTGGTTTTTTCTTTAGTTCGTGTGGCCAATATGACGATGGCGTTTGGAAAGATATGCATATCATTACTGTAATCATATCGATATGGCATGCTATCGTATGCTATGCTGGCTCTCCCACCCCAAGACAGCTTGTCAAGCAAACGGTAATAACGAAAACAATCAAGTGACAGCTTGTGTTATAACCATAGAGAACATGTATCTCACAGCTCAATTTTCTTTATCATAAATTGTGTCTACGAAAATATACACTCTCAACCCAGACTAACTTAACCCAAGATGGCGATCTCGTTCAAGTGCTTGGTTACCGTGATCCTTGTTTTGAAGAGTTCGTCTGCCAGAGCAAGAAGTTTTCACTTAGCCATAATCGACAACCTTGAACGCACAGAAAAAATGTTCTTTGGAATCGTCGCGTCGCTAGAGGGAAACAACTAGTGCACCGCGTAAGACAAGCATTTCGCGCTCGTAGGTATGTTTCCTAACCTCGTGGCTTTCTTTAATTTCTTGAACCTTTCATGGGGCGTCTTCAGCGAGCGTTGTTTTTTATTCAAATGTACCGCTAGCAATTGTGTGCGAACTGGGTATTTTGCAATCCGGTCTTTGTTCGAACCGAGTGTCGGCATCCCTGTGATAAAGTGTGGCAGAGGTGTGGACAATAGATCTTATGTTATTGATTTGTTTTTGCTGGTACCGTTTCGAGTTGAAAGTCTTTGTTTGAGCCGGTCTGTATGCGGAAGATTGCGTAAGCTTGCCATTATATGCGAGCTGGCTATTCTGAGACTTGGCTTGCGTTTGAGTTGGCGAATGTCAGCGAGTCGGCCATTGTCTGCGAGCTGGTTTTTATGTGAGCCGGCACGGGTTCACCTTTCACCGCGTTGTGAGTTGCCGTGCTTTGCGGGGAGGAACCTCTATGATCGTTTGCGGACGCGGTTGGCATGCCCTATTGCAGACGTTGATCGAGGTGTTGTCCTTCCTGAAATATCGGCATCTCACGGACGATAGCTCCTTTGCGTTGCTCCTCGCCTCCTTGCCACACGCCGTGAAGGTGCGTTCTCTGCCTCTCACTATTTGAGATGCGGTCATAGTCGTAGCATGAATGGGGGTGCTGCGTAGCTTGCATGATGCGGTCATAGTCGTAGCATGAATGGGGGTTCAGCGTAGCTGGAATGATGCGGTCATAGTCGTAGCATGAATGGGGGTGCAGCATAGCTTGAATGACGCGGTCATAGTCGTAGCATGAATGGGGGCGCTGCGTAGCTTGAAGAAGGTGTAGACCATTGTCTGCGAGCTGGTGATTGTTTGCGAGCCGGCCATTTTGCGTTTCGACGATTGTCTGTGAGCTGGGCACTTTGCAATCCGGCCATGGCGCGAACCGAGTGTCAGCATCCCGGTGATAAAGTGTGGCAAAGGTGCATGGACCGTGAAGGGACGCACAGAAATTGGAGCCTTGAAGAGAAATATCGGCATCTCACGGACGATAGCTCCTTTGCGCTGCTCCTCGCCTCCTTGCCACACGCCGTGAAGGTGCGTTCTCTGCCTCTCACTATTTGAGATGCGGTCATAGTCGTAGCATGAATGGGGGTGCTGCGTAGCTTGAATGATGCGGTCATAGTCGTAGCATGAATGGGGGTTCTGCGTAGCTGGAATGATGCGGTCATAGTCGTAGCATGAATGGGGGTTCAGCGTAGCTGGAATGATGCGGTCATAGTCGTAGCATGAATGGGGGTGCAGCATAGCTTGAATGACGCGGTCATAGTCGTAGCATGAATGGGGGCGCTGCGTAGCTTGAAGAAGGTGTAGACCATTGTCTGCGAGCTGGTGATTGTTTGCGAGCCGGCCATTTTGCGTTTCGACGATTGTCTGTGAGCTGGGCACTTTGCAATCCGGCCATGGCGCGAACCGAGTGTCGACATACCGGTGATAAAGTGTGGCAAAGGTGCATGGACCGTGAAGGGACGCACAGGAATTGGAGCCTTGAAGAGCGTGTGCACACTCACAGGTATGTCAGGAGCACACTTATCTTTCGGCCATTGTCTGGTGATTGTGTGAGTAGCTCATTGGGGACGAGCTGGCTATATTATGCGAGCCGGCCTGTGTGCAAGCCGGCCATTGTGCGGCTATTATGCGAGCCGGTCATTGTGGGGAGCCCATTGTGTACGAGCTGGCTATATGCCAGCCAGCTTGAGTTCCAGCCGACAATTACGCGGTCATTTGATGAGCCGCCCATTGTGTATGAGTTGGCTATGATTCAAGCCGGCCATTGTGCGGTGTTTCTTTGAGCTGCCCATTGTGTACGATCTGGCGTTTATGCGAGCCGGCCTATGTGCAAGCCGGCCATGGTACGGTGATTGTGTGAACTGGCCATTGTGTGCGAGCTGGCTATTATGCAAGCCGGCCTGTGTACAAGCTGGCCATTGTGCGGTGATTCAGTGAGTTGCCCATTGTGTGCGAGTTGGCTATAATGCAAACCGGCGTTTGTGTATGCCGGTCATTGTGCGATCATTGTGTGAGATGCCCATTCTGTACGAGCTGGCTAAGCAAATGTTGGCATCCCTACTAAAGTATGGTCCAACACATTATCTATAGCAAAGAGATCCACGGCTGGTGGTAGCTAGTCGTTGACCGGTGGTAGCTACCACTTACACGTCGGATTTCGTAGACACTGCATACATATCCTTCTGCGGGCGCTAAACGTCGTCAGCCTGTCACACTGTCGTATGCTATATTTAGATTGCGAAGCCCGCAATGCCGCAAAGCTCACATATAAATGAAAGTTGGTGACACTGCCATCAAAGACGCCGATGTGGATGTGGGCTGCGACAGAAATTATACATACCAATGGCGCGACGCGAAATACTCTGCCAAATCGGTCATCACGTTCGATCGGCCATCACCTTCAAAACTTAAAATTGGAAATTGGAAACTTACATATGAAATCAGTGGTGGGAAAGTGAAATAATCTTGGTATAAATTCAATGGTGGGAAGACTGTACAATATAGTGAAATTCAGTAGCATACTGTATAGGACTGCATAGTGAAGTTCAGGTACGCTACTGAATTTGAATCCTGTATTGAAATTCCTACTATAATGAATTCCTGTAATAGTCCTGTAATTCCTGTAATTCCTGTAATTCCTGTATAGTGAAAGTCGGTATGCTACTGTATAGTGAAATTCAGTATCGAGTATAAATACAATGGCGGGAGGACTGTGTAGTGAAATAATCTGAGTAAAAATTAAGTGGTGGGAAAACTGTATAATTTGTACCTTGGATGGGGAAACGTGAAATACTTGATTATATTGTAGGTATATATATATATAACTGTACTATATAACTATATACTATAGTTATATATATATTATATATATAACTATACTATAATAACTATATTATACTATAACTTAATAAATTGTGAAACTCATGAATAATGGTGAAGATGAGAATATATATAGTATATATATAACTATACTATAATAACTATATTATACTATAACTTAATAAATTGTGAAACTTGATACGGGCTGATATGCGAGCCCTCAACGAATATATCAATAATATAATAGAAAGCGCGGTGTTATTGGACTGTAACACACGTGCAAGTTATTAGCGGGATGAGTGCAGACTTCTGTGAGAAGATACTGCTCTAGCACAACGCTAGCTCATCTATACCGAATGTCTCCCATCGCATAGATAGTGCCGCTATTGGGTTGTGAACCCGAGACATTGGTTGAACGACCAGTATTGGCAGAACGAATGATGCGTTCGCCCTATGATACTGCGCATGCTTGTTCCGCACATGCTAGAAGCGAAGATGATTTCTTGTTCGGTACTTCAAGATTGTATCTTGCTTTGCCATCTTCGAGTTCGACATACGAACTCTCGATGACAGGTGTCATTCAAGTCTTTCCTTGAATAAATGACAGATGATGTGACTTATCATCTCGGTGACATGTACAGTCATAGTCGACCGTATTGACGACTGTCTGTCATTATAATATATGACATGACTCGACATGACATGACATGGTATGACATATCTGACAGGTATGACACGTATGACATGTATGACATGTATGACATGTATGACACATGTGTCATCGGTCATAACCCTGACAGATCTCCCCTCTTAAAAGAGTTGTGACCTCACAACGGGCATACCTTTGTAACACTGAAATAAAAAGCCGCTCCGCGCAGGACATTATTGTTTTGAAAAAGTATGCTGGACTTCGGGTTTAGGCTTAGTTATTATGGGCTCTGACTAGCCCCTAGCCTGACCCTGCTTCCGTTTCGTGTCCGTGACATCTTAGCACTGTACTGTACAGTAGTACAGTACAGTAGTACAGTCATTGTTACTGTCTGGGTTTCCGAGAGCATAAAGCTCCGGCCAGACACTGTTTAGGCGATTATCAGTTTGTCTCCTAGCGAGCTTAGCCGGACAGCGTATCTGTCTTCCTCGCAGGTTATAGGCCGCACCGGCTTTCCGGTGATTCTGATGATGGCACAGCGCCTAGCTGTTGCCATGTTCGGCTAAGTAGGACGTAGGAGGGGTTGAGCGCCCACTTGGGCGGTGGTGAATTGCTCTTACGGTATGGCCTTTTAGCTTGGCAGTGATGGCGGCACGCGTTGTGCTCGCCTTCGCTGCGCAGGAGATCAGTTGGTGACGGATTGTTTTTATTTTACGGCAGCATCGTCGCAGCGAGAGTTGATTTGTTTCGTGCGCCGCTGGCTCCGGCGAGGTCGTTCCACACGTGACTTGTTTTGGCCGCTCTTGCGTCTTCCGCTTACGACCTGTGAATCGCGATCCATTCAACTGAGACTTCTACGGGCGTCTGGCCGCTGTAAGCGTTCTCTCACCATCCCCCTGTTCAGCTCAACCCTCTCCCCTGTCACTCTATCATGGTTACCACAGCAAATAGAATGACGCGTTCACGCGTCCGTAGATTGGAGACGATTTTTGACGATGTGGGTGCACAGCACTCAGCGACACCGCAGACACCGCAGCTGCCGGCTCCGACCACCGCAGCTGCGAGAGAAGTTCTTGAGAAATGTCAACAGCTGGCTCGAGACAGTTTCGACAGAAGGGTTGCCAAAATTGTTGCCACCAAAATTCTCGGAGACAAATCGGAGCGCTTCGCTGGCACAGAGACCGACGCAGTCGACATTTTTTCGCAGTTAATGCATGAGCTGCGCACACAGTTCTTGCTCCAGTCGCAGGCATTTGCTCCCCTGTTTGACTTGGCCAACATGACTGTGGAGGCTAGGCATGAAGCGAATGAACTGCTGCTCTCGGCTCTGACATTTCTGGCTCGCCCTGGCTCGCCTGCCCGTGACTGGCTTGAGGCCTCTGGGTCCGACGTTCCTGGAGATGGCAAGCGCGCTGCCCTTGAGGTGGTGCGCATGCTCCAGGAGCGTTCGGAACCCTTTGACTCTTTTGAGTTGCTGCTGGCGGTCCGCATCCCCAGCAGCAAAGATCCTGACCGTGGCATCCGCGAGTTCAATGGCCTGTTGAGGGACGTTCAGCGTTCCCACAACTTGCCAGAGGACGCGGTGAAGCGGCAGTTTCTCAAGGCTCTCGGCAATTCGGCGTTGTACCGTGACTTGGCTAATTCCTTGGCTCGGGCTGACCAGCGGCAAGGCGTGTCTCTTTTGACTATTCAGGCTCGTGTGCGGGAGCAGTTCCGCCACGGCCTGCAAGTCTCTGACACTCCTGTTTCGGCTCTGTCATTCGGCGATGGCGCGTCTGACCTGGCTGCGGCGTTGTCCAGTCTGCAGAAGCAGCTGGAGCGCATGCAGCAGGACATTCGTGACCTGAAGCGGCAGAAGCGGGAGGGGGCACCGCCTGCGGGCAAGCACCTTACCCGCTCTGCTGCTAAGCATCATCGTGCTGGTGTTAAACCACTTGGCACCGCTCCTCCTGTCTCATTTGACAAGAAGAGTGGTGCCTTCGTGCCCCACTGCAAGAATGCGGTGTGTGCACAAAGTGGTTTGAAGCACTGGCATGCTGAATGCCCCAACGGCGGTCTTCACTCTGCCCACTATTGTGGTGCGGTTGAAGACTACGAGACTGACTGCTTGGCTGTTCGTTTCCAGCGTTTCTATGACGCGGGGGATGAGCACGCCTTCGAGTCGCTCTGCACGATGGAGGGTCGCCCAGAGGTGTGCGAGCTGTCGGCGCATTCCTTTGTGCCGGCTGAGCCCACATCTCTGAAGCACTTTCAGGATGCGGCGGCTTCCGCTCAGGATGCGGCAGCTGACGATGACGGCGAGGCTCACTTTCCTCTAGCCACATTCCACTCGGGTACGCGGGGTCCGATTCCGCCACCGCCTGCGGTTCGGGATCCCTCTGCACTCGTGGCTGGTGGTGTGCCTACGGCTCATGACCCACCAGTGGCTGTGCCTGGCTCTCTAGGCTTGCCTGGCTCTGTCCCATCGCTCCAGCTTGGCGACACTGCGCCGGCTCCGCTGTTTGCTGGCATGACGATTGAGGCTTCTGACATTGGCTCTGAAGGCTCTGACAACGACCAAAGCTCTGACAATGACTCTGACGGCGGGCGGCAAGTGGCTTTTGACTCCTTCGGCACTCTTGAGCATGACTCTGACGGGGGAGCATCGCCACTAGCAGCTCCGATGTACCGTCCGCGGGCTCCGCCGAGTTTTCTACGGTGTGCATTGATGTCTTCGGTGCTCTGCTGTTCTCTGTTGGCCAGTGCTACGGCGTCTCTGGTTGCCGTGGGCGGTGGTGACAGGGGCCTGGTTGAGCCCGGAGTCATCGTCCATCGGTCTACTGGAGATCTCTTTGCTTCGGATCCGCCACTTGGCTTTCTGGACATCCGTGATTGGCCGCCCGACGATCGAGTTCTCTTATCTCTTTCTTCAAAGTTCAAACCACCATGGGGGTCTGCTTATCAGAATTCTTCAGTTGATTTACTCTCTACTGTGGAACCGCCTTGCCCACTTGGGTCTGGTGGTGCTCAATTTACAACAGACAGCTTGCATTTCACTTCAGGACTCTTCTGTATTTACATTCCAACCGCTGAACTCGGCTCTGCTGACCAGCCTCAAAGTGGCTGAGTTTCTTGCAATTCATCCTGGCAGCTTGATTAGCTTTAGCCCAGTGGTGGGATGACCGGGTCAAGACCCCGGCACCCAGCTAGAAGTGATCGGTTTCCACCGAAGTGAATGTTAGGTGTTTGTTTATGTCTCGTGGCTGTATATTCTGTACCTGCTTTGCTAGGTAGTCACACCCACGGGTGGTGTGCTGGACTTCGGGTTTAGGCTTAGTTATTATGGGCTCTGACTAGCCCCTAGCCTGACCCTGCTTCCGTTTCGTGTCCGTGACATCTTAGCACTGTACTGTACAGTAGTACAGTACAGTAGTACAGTCATTGTTACTGTCTGGGTTTCCGAGAGCATAAAGCTCCGGCCAGACACTGTTTAGGCGATTATCAGTTTGTCTCCTAGCGAGCTTAGCCGGACAGCGTATCTGTCTTCCTCGCAAAGTATGAAAAAATCAGTAAAACATATCCATCAAAATTGATATAATAACCACAAAATACGAATTATTGTGTACAAAAGCTGTGAGCAGAACTGTCTTAGCACTCTAGCACTGGCACGCGAACAGCCACCTAGTACTTGCGAAGCAAAACAATAATGAGTCCACTAGCCTGACCTACGGTCAGAGCTTACTTATATCTCAATGCTCTGTCACATTTCCCAAAACTGTAACGGGTTCTAGCCCTCAAATCTTCATCTGGCCAATGGAAAGTCATTATTCCATGCCAGCTCTAACAATGTTACCGTTTACCACATTCTGACTAACACGTCAGTGGCAAAGGAGTCACTGCCATCTTCATCTTATCATTCCCTGGTCATCCGATAATGACCATATCTTCTCTGGCAGGTCTGCATCTCTCAGACGGTCATCTTAGCAAAGCCTGTCATGCTGTCACCACTGTCACGCGTGTCACCAGCAGAACAAACCCGGCGCGGTACCATGAGAAGCCGGCGTTTGTTACAACACAATGGCTTCCGCAGTTTCGCGTAATATGAAATACCCTACGGATTTTCCGTTCCGGTCGAGATGTCTTGATGCGGAGCATTCTAAATGATAGATATATGTATCATGAGCTCCGGAAGCCATCATATGCATGATGCATCGCGGTGCATCGATAGATATCGATTTTACAGTGAAACCACACAAGCAATGGCTTCCCCAATTTCGCGTAGTACGTGAAATACCCTACAGATTTCCTGTTCCGGTCAAGATGGCTGATACAAAGCAGTCTAAATGATAGATATGTGTATCACGAGCTCATAACACATACAAGGGGTTGAGCCAAGCCCTCTCTAGCTTCACCCACAGTCCGATTGTCCATTAATATGCATATGACCCCTACTAGAATTTCTAGTGGTGTTGTCCATTAATATGCATATGACCCCTACTAGAATTTCTATTTTGTGCAAAGATATATAATATATATACACACACACAATGTTGTGGCATTAAGTTGCCCCTCTTTACAAGGTCACTCCCTTGGATCCCATCTCTTATCGCTACCCCTTTTGCGGATGCAGTTGATGCAAATTCCCTTACAATTTTCTGGCTTGGCGAACGTATGCATTTTACCGTCGGAGTGAATCTTTCCCTCTATCGCTCCACACACCTCTTCGGCACACTTCCTTGGGGGTGCTTTTGGCAGAGCGTTCTCCCCGCACTCATCATCTTTACTAGCATGCTCCAACGGAGGGCGGGCAGAACGCGCGGCAGAAAGCTCGGCAGAAAGCCTTTCTATTTCTTCCTCGTGGTCGTGAATTGTTTGCAGCGCTTGTTCATGACACACTGCTAGGGCATCGTGCGTACTTCGAAGCATTGCAAATCGCTTGGACTGGGAACCCAATTGAAGGGACAACTCTCGACACTTTTCCTGCACGTAGACACATCAGCGTATGCGTGGGGTTGTTAGAAATATGGAAAGTTTAGGAGTTACGACTTAATTTTCTTTCGCAATTATTTTCATGGCGCTCGACAAAGCACGAAACTGTTTTGTGTAAGCGACTTAAAAAACGAGGGCCATGCAGGAATGAAAGGGGGAGACATAACGTATCACCTCAACCTGCTTCATGTCCTCATCATTGTTCGTCGTCTTCTTGCCCTGTCCACATCCTAGCATACTCATTCCTCCCTCCTCTCGAACGCCATTCTTACGCGCGGAAAAGTTTTGTGCGGAACAAACGCACAAACCTCGTGAACAACACCCGCACTGCAGGGGAAAGCGAACTATTCAGTGCGAGATCATTGACGGTGATTTATCACGTGCCTATGGGAGGGTTGCGTGTAAGCGAGCGTGCACCTGCGATCGTGGTCGTGGTGATGTAGAAACGGTCGGCAAGCCTTCAATCATAGCTTGCCATTGTCCTCGGGTCATAGGCGTGGGTGGTGCGTCCTTTTTCGTTGCTTCACCCAAAAGTCTCCTTTTTGCTTGTCGCCCGTTCGAAGGCATGGCGCTAGAGAAAAGTGTGAATATGAGTGGTGCGAAAATTCTCTCACTGTCACTGTCGTGTGGCGGACTAACTGTGAAGATAACCTCCCATGAGGAAATACTTAAGTCAAAGGAGGTAGAATTTTTTGGGGGATTAGGACTACTAGTCGTGACATGCGATGTTCCGGTCGGGTGGGCCAGTTTTCCCCTAGTCACCGGCCTATTTTCCCCTAGTCCGGTGATTGGCCAGGGGAAAATAGCTTTTCCCCCAGGGGAAAGTAGACTTGAGGATACCAGGCGGTACTTATCGGTCCAACGACCATTAGATACGCTCATTGGGTCGATGCCTAGTGTATATAACATGAAACCCTATAAATATAGTCGTCAGGGGGTGTATGTAAGCAATTTGGCGATTTTTGGCCAATTTTAGCACGTTTTGGGCCAATTTGGGACCATTTACAGGGATTTTAGTCGGCCACAATTAATTAATACAAAATTTTAGTCAGACGGTCCTCTTTGTGTTAAATAATTCCGCATTAGACTTGTAGAGCTCTACGCTCTGTGACACTCTACTCACTCACTTGGACTTCAGGCTGTCTCGTGTCTGTGTCTCGCCGAATTTAGTATTTTAGAGGTGGTGATTGAAGTCTGACGCAAGACCAAGTGGAGTTGACGTTACCTCTTTCCTTAGTTTGAAGTTTCGCACCGGGGGCGACAGTACTGTATACTTATTTGGTTCATCCCACTGTATCCTGTGTCAGTTTGGTGGTGTTTCAGTGAATATGCCGGAATCCAAGCTTCCTCCAAAGTACAACTATTACTGCCCGAACTTTCCACCTGCTAAGGTAAACGTGTCTGCATCCTCCCCAGTTGCAACGCTACACTCCATGGGCAATAGCACAACCATCTAATTAAGTTTACCTTGAATACTTGGATAATTTTCCTGGTGTGATGATAGTGCTGAAATAAGTCTCCAGGAAGTTTGATCGTCATACTCTTCCGAGTTCTGCGTGTCAATATACTCCCATGCCGTTTACCCATATCTTTCTGTTACTCAGGAAAACTGGCCCGAAGATTTATCCTTGCTCCAAAAGCAAACGGCCGCGGTAAGTTCACGGGTGGCAGGGGATAACCTGCAATACGCTTAATGAAGTATCCGATATTGTGGGAATGGCGCTGGGGAGGTTCACCCACAGTTGCAATGTCCGCTTGGCGCCAATCCTCTACACGTGCCTGCTGTCGCTCGCTTCATGCATCATCTCGATATTGTGATATCCCACTCGCAGTATTATCCTCAACATTATATGAGTGCATGTATGCTGTGTGTTGAGTGCTGGTTGAACTTGCATACAGGCGAAAAAGAAGCAGCGCACGGTTGACTTGAAGATTAAAAACCTGAAAGCCGCGATTCGTTGTCTAGAACTTTCAGATGTCCGAGCGCAGTGCGAATCGGTATCGATTTGTCCTTGATTCCTCGCTCTGCCCGATGAATCATGTTCTTGTATTCCAAGCCTCTGCACCTCGATATGTCCTTGCGGAAGGGGCGGGATGTGGGCTGAACTTGGAGATTTCCGGACCGCACATCTTGACTTTAGAGACACTGGCCGTGGTGCAATCATCCTCTCACTCGTCAACAGTGCTTACCAAGGGCGGCCAAACAGTCGCCAGAGCACAGTCGCGTATAATACGTATACTACGTATAATACGCCGCGTTATCGTGCTGTGCGCAGGCTCTGGAAAAGGTCGAAGGTACAGTGAAGTCGAAGCAGTTTATGAAAGATTTGTACGGAACTTTCAAAGACTACGATAAGGATGATAACGGGCTGCTTACGATTGACGAGCTTCTTCCCCTCGCGCTGCAGTTTGGTCAAAGCATAGATTTCTGGCCGAAAGAATCTGAGCATATGATCGCTCTTTTCTTGGATTTTGACGACGATAAGGATCACAGAATTGATGTTTCCGAGTTTTTGCATTTTGTAACCTTCGTGGCAGTTGCTGTTACCGAGGGGCATATCCAGCAAATCCTGCAGAGCAAAGCTACGGTCGTGCAGCTGAAGATGCTCGGGCTGGTGAGCAAGGTTCAGACGTATGACATGAACGTGCAAGAACTATGTGCTCCGGTAAGTGTAGCAGCTCATTCGAGAGAACGGTTTAGGGGTCCGCATATCCACCCGAAATTTCGGGTTATGGGTTACAGCAGTTGGGCGCTGGCGTACGGCTCACGAACGAGAGGCTGTTTGTCTTCCACAACGCACTTGTTCGGCGGAGCAGAGCGGCCCCTTTGGCTGCCTGCCTCGATGAGTCTCCTTGTTGTAAAGCTACTGCTACTGCTTCTTGTGGGTGATAATTGAATCTACACGATGATAGAAGCTACACCCCCTTCGTCATTCGTTGGCTAGGAACGTCCACAGACGTTGGGACACAGATGTTTCTCGCACACTTCTCTGCTCATTTTAGGTCTCATGTTCCAGGCACTAAAGTAGGTCGACAAAGCCAAGACACGCCTGGTGATGAAATGAAGTTAGTTCAGGTGTTGCTTTTTCTTTTTTCAGATTATCGCGGAGGTGCAAGGTACAATCTCTTCGCCTGAACTCGTTACTTCAGTGGCCGGTCTCTTCAAGTCGTTCGATTTCGATGACAACCAGCTCCTGACTCGGGACGAGCTTGTGGAAGTCGCGACGAAAATGTCCTCTTTTGGCGACAGTTGGCCTACGGATCGTGGCGAGATTCTCGCAATCCTGCTTGCCTTCGACATGGACCAAGACCAAAAGCTCGACCATGCCGAGTTTTTGGAGTTCGTCAAGTTCGTGCTGTTGACCATGGCTGAGACGCGTTGTGAAAATGTCATGTACAGCAAAGCTACGTTGGTTCAGCTCAAGCTCTTGGCACTTATCGAGAAAGTTGAATCGTATCCTTCTGAAGTACTGGAGATGTGCAAGCAGGTACAGTGACCGAAGTTGTGCTTTCTCTCTCCAGCATATGCAATCGACAGCTCGACCTTGCAAGTGGAATCACTCTAACCACACACAACTAATACACTCCCACTTTCTGCTCAATTGTTTCTTGCTTTCGAATAGGTTGTGGCCGCTGCTTTCACCCCTACGGCCGGGTCAAAGCTCTAAGGGAAAACCTGTGCTACTGTCCATAGGAGCTAGTTGCCCTCGTCTTTCCTTTGTGCAACACGATTTGAGTTTCCTCGCGGTTTGAGGTCACTGAATTGCTCGGTGATGCGGAGGCAGTAGAGAACGTAGTGTACCTACTGACTGACAGGATGGAGACACCGTGGGTGGCAAGTAGTAAGTAGATCAACGCTGAGCCTCAAGCATCAGACATAGTGGAGGTGACTATCCGGTCACACAGGTGCGGGACTATTAAAGCCCAACTGCGGTGTCCCGCACAGGTTGTCTTGGGGGTGCAAGAGTACATCGCATCTTCCGGTTTCGATGAACAAGTCCAGGAAACCTTCGAGGAGAGTGACACCAACGCCAATAAGTTCCTGACCCAGGAGGAGCTGATTCCTCTCGCTATGCGTTTTGGTTTGCTCGCCTCCGATATTTACTTGGAGGTGGACGAGGTAGCTTGCTTGGAGTTTTTCTCGAATTTCGATGTTAACAACGACGGAAGGCTGGATTGTGGAGAATTTAAGGACTTCTGCAAGTATATCACGCTCAACATGGCAGAGCAGCAGTGTGAGGAAATCTTCATTAACAAGGCGTCCCTGAATCAGCTCAAGTTGCGCCAGCTCAGCCTGAAAGTGAAAGAGTTCCCGAAGGAAGCACGGGTCATGTGCGAAGAGGTGCGCGCGTGTGTGAGGGAGCCCAGCATGCTTGTATGCTCCACTAAGGTGATGGTGGGCTGGCCTCTGGTGTGGATGTTTCTCACGATTCAAAGTGTGAGGGAGCCGAGTTCACCTTCGCTGTCGCACTGGTAATCGGGTGACCTCGCTTCGAGTGTCCGTACTTGCGTTGTGCTCGTTCTTTTTTTTGGTGAGGTCCCCACCTTTTGCCAGGTGTAATGGACCCCTCGATTAAGATAGCTAGAAGAATAATAATAGGCGGGCAATAGGATCTCCAGGCACTACAAAACGGAAGTTTAAACGATCGTGGAAAGAATCCACACCCGTCTTCATATTTGAGCTAAGTATATTGGCTGGCACGAGGGACGGGCCACCGAGCACTTGTTGTGGTGTGCTTGATGCTGTGGCCAGGCCGTCAGGCTCTCCGCACACCTTTCAAATTGTTTGAGAGACCTTTGTTGGCAAGTCAGACTTGTCTGCTTTTGCTGTGTGTTGCGAGAAGAGGTAGTGGTTGGCCAGATCCATCCACGCGCTGCCCCGTCCCTTCATCTTGGCGTGGAGCACCTCGGTGCCTGCCTTGGAACCATTTTCCAGCCGTTTTCTCTGATCTCTGCCGACGATACTTGCTGTGCATCTCACATGAGCACCCTGTGGAGCAAGTCAGCAGAACACGCTCTGGCTTGGACGTTGGAGCACCCAGAGCAAGCAAAGGGAGAACGCCGGTGACGTGCACTGCACTGCACGTGGGCTCCCGTTTTGATTTCCTTTCCACTTTTATCTGCCTGGGTCTAGGCAACTCCCTCCCTGTGCCTTACAGCATGGAGATCATCCAAGGGGGGGGGATTGCCGTGCTGTGGTGTAAGAGCTCCCAGCTACGCCACCATGGCTTGGGTTGGGTCAGGGACTCTGTGTTGCCTGGGTGTTTGTATGTGGCACAAGCACTCGTGTGGGTATGGCGCACTCGACAGTGGTTCATATCTACGGGCCGTGCTGTTCTCCATGCTCACAAGTTTAAAGTGGATGAGGGTCGCCTTGTGACGGCCTCGCCCGGCTCTTACTTCGCGTCCACTGGGGTGCTGTTGGGCTGGCCTTGTTCGGCGCGTGCCTCGTGTTGGTCGTTGTGTGTGCTACACTGGGTTTGGACTTCGTTGGTGACACCACTCAGATCGATAACAAATTAGTGTGTATGGGCAAGAGAGAGCAAGAGCGATGCCATAATGGCTCCACAATAGGTTATTTGACGGGAGTATGTCAGTGGTATCTTGTCCACGCGTGTTCCTGCATGCTGCTCTCATCCACTGGGGTGGTGGTGGTCTGGTGGTAAACATGCCTTACAGCATTCAGTGTGTGAGAGAGATGCTGGCTATTTGATCAGAGTATGTCTGTGGTTTCTTGTCACGGCCGCCCTGTTCCTGCACGCTTCCCAGTTCCTGCAGTTGGCATGCCAGACGTCGTTTGGTGTGTGAAACAGAGATTGGGGCTGCTGTGGAGTGGCTGTTCCTGTAGTACCTTTCTGGTGGTTGCCTGTGTGAAGGCAATGGATACTAGTCTTGCGATTGCCTTCTTGGGTTTGACGATCCATGGATTGGACACACGGTAAGGGGGATGTGTTTGGGGTCATGTGAGGCGCCCATTCAGAGGCCTCATGTGCAAGTAAGGGAATGGCGCCTGTTGGAAGTGGTGTGGTGCCTTACTGGCAAACATACCCTCTTTGGCGGCCCGGGCATTGTAGGCAATCTCTTCTTTCACTGTTTGCAGTGAGGCGAGGCAGAGGTGGCTTGACCCGCTGTGTGCTGCGCTGTCCTTTGCTTTGGTGAGTGCACTTCGGTGCCCGTCTCTGCTTTTGTTTGTTTTCCTGGACATCCTCTATGGCGATTCGTGAAGATCATGTGAGTTGCCGGGGTGGGCATATGCTGCCAAAAGGCACTCCCTTCAAGTTACCATGTTCGTGCGTCGAATGCCACGGCCACGTCAACCAAAGTGCAGGCGTAAAAGCAATCTTTGATGAACCTGCCTTTGATGTGGAGACAGTCGCAGCTCACACCACACAGTCACGTGCACCTGGGAGAGCTGATGCATCTTGGTTAGCCAAGCTGTCGCTACGGCATCACTCCGAGTCCTATGAGCTCCGTCTCATTCTCATTTTGTCATCTGTATCTTCAACATTTGTTGTGCGCATTTTTTGAGCTGTCGGGGGGCATACTACTGGAAGGTGGTCACCCCGCGTTACACAGGTCTTCGGGTGCTGTGTGGCATTGCAGCCTGGCCCGCACGACACCTGTCTGGTATCATCACGCAGGCAAGCATACTCGGTGCACATGATGCTGATATGCTCATGTGCCATGTTTCCATGTAGGCGTATATCTGCTCAGTAGGTGAAACGGATGTTTCTTTGTGTCTAGATATATTTTTGGCCTGCTTGCCTTAAATTCTCAGAGATCTGATCTTAAGTCAGACTCGTCCAATGGCATTATGTTTGTCCAATGGCATGGTGCGCATGAAATACTGCACAAATGTTTGTGGGGCTTGCTACAGTGCCTTGTTGTGGGAAAGCCTTGCTTTCGCGATAAGCAGGGGCTGGAGACCTAACTTGTTACGCGCAAGCAAGGCCTTGGGTGACAGCCTAATTGCGCTGGAGCTGGTTGGAGATACAGTCTGTAAACCCAAGGTCGGTTGTGAAGGGGGGTGGCTGCTTGGTAGAGGTGGTTGATGGGTGGCAGCCACTCCCATGGTACCATCATTTGAATACTGCCTCTTTGCGGACACTTCGGGTGTGACTTTCCTTACTTTGGTGATGAGGTTTAGCCCGACAGTTGCCTTCTGTCCTTGGTCCGGCGCTGTGCGGCTGAAGACAAGATGGGAGACTTGCGTGCTTCTTGGGTGGGGAGACTTGGTGAGAGCTGTTTCTGCAGTGCTCGAGCTTCGTTGTGAAAGGAAATGACTGCTCTGTGGTGGTGGGTGAATGGCTTCTTGTGACACCTTCACTGGAAGCACTGCCTCGTTAAGGGTGATGTGGATTCGTTCAGTTCTTACCTTCTCGCTTTGAGTTGGTACAAACAGCCGTCCGAAGTAATGACCCTGCTCAGATACTTAAGCTTCGCAATGGGCCACGAAATCGCGATGACGGCTCAGAATTGTCGAAAATGACAGAATCACAATTTGAGCAATTCGGAGCGATCGATCAGAATTGTTTCCCCCGTTCAGACCTATTTCCGCCTCTCGCACTTTTCATTTTGGTTTTGCGCCTCGCAAGCGCAAAGCCCTTATTTGACTTGAAGCATACGAACCATCTGCGTGATATTGAGCACGCATATGGGTCATATGTTTTCCTCAAGACTGGTAGTATCACGAGGGCACCAACAATCTCGGGATCAAGCAAGCCATTCTCAACATTTTGAGATACCCGGGAGCTTGGCGCTATGCGCTAAGTTCCAACTTTTAAAGTAAGAGTGATTCGCGGGTGATTTTCGATGGGAACATGCAGGTGTTACTGTGACAACTCGTATTTGTGGACACTTGCTCAGAGTCGATGATCAGGCTAGGCTTTTGCTTTTGGGACAGCGTTGGATTTTTTCTTGGATAGTAGGAGTGGCCGTGCACACGCAGGAATGTGGGGAAGAAGCGCGGTGCGGCAGGAAGTTGGGCCTCATGCCTCCTCGACTGAAGGACCTTCTTGTTTCTCTTGTAAATCTGCTGTCAGGATGCGGGCGGTGAGCAAGAGCAAGTGCTGACTGACGAAGTGCTCAGCTGGCGGTGTGCTATGGGCACTGCCTCGCAGGTGCTCAAGGGGCTGCAGCAGATGTTCACGATGGCCGCCTTCGAGGACCAGATTGCCAGCACCTTTAAGTACTTCGACGAGGACGGCAGCAACTTCCTGGATAAGGAGGAGCTGCTGCCCATTGCGCTGCAGTTTGGCGTGGTGGAGGAGGGCTGGCCTGTGGATGAGGAGGCACTCGCTGGATTCTTCTTCACCTTCGATGTCAACAACGATGGCAAGCTCGACCGTGACGAGTTCCGTGAGTTCATGAAGTACATCTACATTAATGTCGCCGAGACACAGTGCGATGCGATTATGGAGAGCAAGTTGTCCCTGGTCACGCTCAAGATGCGCAGCATCGTGTACAAAATTATGCAGTTCCCGCCGGAGGTGCAGAGCTTGTGCCAAGGAGTACGTGCCTGCCCCCCAGGCCAACATGTCCCCTTCCCCCCTCCTCCACCAACACGATCTGCCTTCTCTTCAACAAGGTCCCATGCAGCCACTTCGTGCGGCTCGGCGTTTCTTAGCTTCGCGTTGAACAGTGACGGTTCGCAACAACTCATTGGACAAGTCCCCCGCTCTAGAACGGTTTCCAACACCTTTGAAGACATCTCCTCACCCACTTTGCATGCACCACTCAGACAATCGTGACGGGGCCTCCAAGACTTTTCGATGCAAGCAAATCGATTTACAGACCGCCATTCGGAACCAAAAAACTCAGTTTAATCGGGGGATGGAAGCCCGCGGTGTCTCCGTAATCTCCATTTCCACAACCATGTTTCTGGGCATCTCACTTCTGCAGAATTTCCCTGCACCAAAAAGTATGAATGAAACGGGTGAACTTCCGTAGGTTGCTGACCGAGGATAGCTGTTGGACGGTCCGCAGGTCTTTGAGGATGTGCAGTTCTACATCAACTCGGCCGAGTTTGACGACCAGGTGAACGCCTCCTTCAAGGACTTTGACAAGGATGCAAACCAGCATCTGACCCTCGAGGAGTTGGTGCCGATGGCCATCGAGTTTGGTCTCCTTGCGGAGGATAAGATTAAAACAATGGGTGCCCTCGACGAGGAGGCCGTCATCGACTTCTTCTCGGCCTTCGATGTGAATGGTGACGGCAGGCTTGACTTGGGCGAATACAAGGCCTTCACGCAGTTCATCACACTCAACATCACTGAGAAACAGTGTGACGCCATCTTTGAGGCCAAGGCTTCCCTCGTACACCTCAAGCATCGCGCCCTGATGAACCAAGTTAAGTCGTACCCGCCGGAGATTGCAGAAATGTGCCAAGAGGTGAGCATCATACCTGCTCCTCCGCGCTTCCGTTAAAGGGCAGTCACTGATCAGATCTGCTGCTGTTCATGCTTCCCACGCCCGCGTCTGACCAGTGAGCCACCACACTGCACGCGCCATCTGTGGCATTGTGTTGGAGCATATTTTGCACAAGATGCACATCTTCACAGGATTCGTTCCCCAAATGCCAGCAGGCAATGGCGGTAAAAGGAGAAACCGATGGTGGAGTGTTTTACCCGGTTTGAGTTGCCACTGAACCAAGGCCGAGAGCAGGGCAAAACTTCCCCGGAGATGTAGCGAAAGCCTGCTCCACTTGCGTGAAGTCGGGAAGAGTGCGCACACTCAATAGTCTGAAAAATTCAGTACCTCGACCTTGTGAAGGTGGTGAGACTTAGCATGATGCGTTGTTGGTAGCAGGTTGTAATGAAGACGGAGGATATGATCACCTCGTCTAGCTTTGTGGACTCAGTGATTGATACCTTCGATCGCAATGACGAGGACAAGAATGAGGTGTTGTCCCAGGAAGAGCTGATTCCGATGGCTATGAAATTCTCCACTCTCGTTGAGAACTGGCCCACAAATGAGGAGGACGTCGTCAAGATGTTTATGTCATTCGATGTGAACAATGACGGCGCCCTGGAGTGGACTGAGTTCCTAGAGTTTGCCAAGTACGTCGCACTGCACATTGCGGAGGAAACCTGTGAGGGCATCTTCCGCAGTAAGGGCACGATTGTCCAACACAAGCTTCGCCACCTCGCCGAAAAGGTGAATGGATACTCGGATACCATTCGGGACTCCTGCATGCAGACTCTGATGAAGACGGAGGTGATGATTTCGTCTCCGGAGTTTGCACAATCAGTGGAAGAGACATTCACCAAGCACGATGTAAGCGAGACGCAGGTCCTTCTCAAGGAGGAACTGCTGTCACTGGCTCTGAACTTCAGTGACCTTGTTGACAATTGGCCCACAGACGAGGCAGCTATCCTCTCTCTCTTCATGTCCTTCGATGTGAATGGTGATGAGAAGCTCGACCGCAATGAGTTCTTTGAGTTTGCCAAATACATCACCCTCCATATGTGTGAGCAGACGATAGAAGGCATGTTTTTAAGCAAGGCGTCCCTGGTGGAACTTAAGATCAGGCAGATTATGGATCTCATTGCCAGCTTGCCACCAACGCTTGTTGACGATTCCATGAAGGTGGTACAGAGGACACACGAGGTGGTCCGATCGGAGGAGTTTGCGATGTCGGTAGACGACACCTTCAAAAGTCACGATGCAGATGCAAATGCATTCCTCACCAGGGACGAGCTTGTGCCCCTAGCCTTGCAATTCTCCAAGCTGGTTGACAACTGGCCGACAGATGAAATTGCTGTGGGCGAAATTTTCATGGCGTTTGATGTCAACAACGATGCGAAACTTGACAAGAATGAGTTCACAGCATTTGTGGAATACATCAGTTACTGCATGGCCTCTGACCTCATCGTACAAAATGCGGCAATTCACGAACCTATCCCTGCTGGAGCTCCCGCAGAAGAAACCAGTACATCTGCACCCGCTGCCGAGGCCGCCCCGGCTCCAAGTGAAGCTGCTGCCGAGGCTGCCCCCGCCCCTGCTGGAGATGCTGCCGAGGCCGCCCCCACTGCAACTGCTGCCGAGGCTGCCCCTTCACCCCCTGAGCCTGCTGTCGATGCAGCCCCTGCTGCCGAGGCCGGTCCCGCTGCCAAGGCCGCCCTCGCCGCCGCCCCTTCAAGCTCAGCGCAGCCAGTAAGTGAGAGCATGGAATCTGAGGATATTCCAGAGGAAATTATAGTAAAAAAGTAGGAAATTTGGTATCATTGACTGTGTCACAGCTCCCTCAGTTTGCTGTGACAGTGGAAATGTACCATCTTGAGCAATGTGTGATTGTAGCTGGCGTGAATAGGGAAAATTCCGATCTCCTCCTCTGCTATTTTTGCCAAAGCCGTAGACTAACTCGTAACTGTAGAACTGCGTGATCAGGCCATGTCAATTCCGGACTAAGGATAACTGACTTCTGACAAATAATGTGTATCACGACAATTGTCTCGAAATGTGCCAACCCGTTTGGTCACCATCTTTGGTCTCTGTAAATCGTCACAATCGGTGTTTTGGGGGAAGTTGATATGTTGAGCTTGTCCAAACCACAAGATTATGGATTCATT
Organism: Cymbomonas tetramitiformis; assembly: GCA_001247695.2. Taxonomy (NCBI): domain Eukaryota; kingdom Viridiplantae; phylum Chlorophyta; class Pyramimonadophyceae; order Pyramimonadales; family Pyramimonadaceae; genus Cymbomonas; species Cymbomonas tetramitiformis. Next base: position 19,895 of record LGRX02024727.1, on the reverse strand, counting down.
GCATGGCATGGGTAACCTCATGGATATTGTTTAAGTCCTCAGGGGGAAATCATCATCACACACTTGTTTCCAGCACGGAATGATTCTCTGCTTGGTAAAATTTCATATCGATTTTACTGTGGAATTTCCCTTCCGTTACTCCGGCTACCAGGCACAGTCAGGGCAGCCTAGGCCCCGAAAGTCCTTTGCTAACATCAATGTTTGGAACGTCCGAGTCATTCACAAGTAGACATCCCAACCGTCCATTTCCCAATGGTCGAGACAAACTCGCGCATCAAGTCAGTAACCTCTGCGCTCTATATGACCGGCTCCCCCTGCTCACCACACCCCTCCCATCATCTGCTTCACCCCTCTCATCCGCCCAAAGCCCTGCTAGAGAGCCAAATCAGACCTTTGTCCGTGTGCGCTCATAAAAACGCTTCGACGGAGACAACAGATACCATAATTCTATTGAGTCAACGCCCAACACCGCATATAGACATGCCATTTGCCCCCACTTTATATCCATTACCTCCCGAGCTCCCGTCCGGTCGCTCTCGACTGCATAATTTGGAATTTCCCTGATTATTCTCGACGGCAGCGGCAGTATAAACGCAGCAGCAGACGAGGGTGCTGGTGATGGACACTTCGCACTCGACTTCGACATGATGAACCAACCCGAAACGCACAGGCGGCAGGTGTCAAAACACAATTGCATGAAAATAACATATTTCAAACTATCTCACACGTCAGATGCTTGAGAAATACAGGGATCGATAATTTATTCCTATATAACTTTGCTGCTTTTATAGAACATGTCAACATTCCGTGATTCGAAGTTTCCGGGATATCATTTGATACCCGTAGTCGCGCGGCGGCGACCGGAGAACTGCTACCAGCCCTTACACGCGTGCAACGCGGTCTACTGACCACTGAAATTGACATTCGGGCCGAACACATTGTTGGAGAGATCGAGACTGATATAATGTCAGCCGAATTCGATTCCGAATACGACATCCCAGTCCAAGTTTGCATACTTAACATATGGAACACATGGACAGGTGGGGTGAACCCCAAATTTAAACCCCTTCCCCATATATCGCTCCTCTGAAGTTTTGCATGTGCTCTAGTCGTCAACGAAACTCAACCTGTCGGCATGAAACCATTCAGCATTGTGATCTTACATTTTTGGGGAAGGAACATCGATTCGGCGCAATTCGCATGTCGATCGCGTCACATATGTATACCCGGCTTGGTCGAACTCAATTTTGAGATCTCCGCTAGGCCTGTAGGCCATCTGAAATCTGATCGTTGGATCATCTCATCATTCGTTTTATATTTTATTACAAATAATACACAGCGAACGCTGACTGAGCCATAGCCATGACCGACGCCGACAGTGCCACCATCCCGCTGTGCCATTCGCGGTTTGGTCGTTTAAGCAAGGCAAGGTAAGATATACGAGCTTTTGTGAAAATATTTCGTGTAGTTCTTCTATCGGCTGCTCTCGTCTCAGAAGGCTCAAGGTCCGCCCCCCGCCCTGCCTTGTCCGAGCCCCCAAGTCCAAGTCCCCTCCCCCCTCCATATTTAAGCGGAGCTCTGAAGTATGGGGATTTTCGGGAGACGCCTCCAAGTCCCAAGTGGCATCCCCTCCCCACCTGTGTGCTCACATTTGAGTCAAAGGTGGGAGGGGGGGCACAAAAACATGATTTTTCAAAAGAGCCCGTCTATAGCTTTGCTTTTGTCCTAAAACATTAAGAGCAGAGATTTATAGCTACCAGCCTCCCCGCTACGCTACAAGTAGTTGGGGAGAACTTAGTTGCGCTGTGCAACTGCGGGTGCACACTAACAGGGTTACATGCTGTGCGTATGGCACACCTGCAAACAAACAACGGGAAGCACTTGATCAGTAAAAAAAACAAACAAACAAAACATCGCTTCATTCCAAATTTGACCTTTCATTACCCAAATGACCTTTCGCGACTGCCATGCGACCTTTAGGTTTGGATTTTCGCCCAATGGCTATGTTCGGTTGGGAGTGAGTCCTAAGGCAGGATCACACCGGTATGGAATGCACTAATAGCACTCGGTTGAGATACAAAGGATCCCAAGGTTGGATATCGGAAATATCGGCTGAATCTTACTGAGTCGGAGTTACTAGCAACCAGAGGTTGGGTGCTTACTTGTAACTATTTCAAAAACTGATGTGAGAGCTTGCTCAGCTCTTTTAGTAGTAACTTGCCGACTCGAATTCACTCGGCTCACCTCGGATTCGAATGTCACCTGGTTAGTCGCTTCTTAAGCAGTCTCGATATCTGGCATGGCATACAATCCTCGGACTGCAGCTGCCAATCAACTCTGATCTGCCTTCTGTGCAATCCTAGAGTTCTCCTCTGAATAATCATAGATGTGATGATGTGGCAAGTTCTTCTGTGCAATCTTACTGAGGCTCTTCTGGTTTCCCTCCAGTTCTGTTCGGCTGTTTGAGTACTGAATGGTTTCCCAGCATTTTTGGATGGTTTCCCACAAATTTTCTCAAACCTGATCTGCTGTGGGTGCAGATATTCGTATGTCACATTCTGTCAGTCATCCTCGTCATACCTCTCGATCATACTGGTGACTGTCATCAGTGCTGTCACTCGTCACTCTGACACGTCTGTCTCTCGTACTGACTCACGATACACCCTAGTACAACTCTCCCCCCTTTTAGGCGCGCCTACGACCTCGCTAGGCTGTCCTGCCCTTATATACATTGTATGAGGAGAGGGTATGCATGCACTTGTGACAATAATTGAGCTACTAAGCTCTCGGTTCTTGGGTTCCGTGCCCCCCAGTCCTTGGGTCTGGGTCCCCTTCTGCTTGTTGGGGTTTCTCGAAAGCTCCGTTCCGCCTCACACTGCCAACGCTCAGACGGATCGTGGTAGCAACGATACTCCCCCTCTGTCCTTGCGCCCTGGGACTAGCTCGCCTCAGTATCTTGAGGCTCCAACGTGTGCTCGTCCATGCGTGTTGATAGCATGTCCATGTCTGCGAGCGCGTTCTCCTTCTTCATACGAGCTGCCGGGGCATCGAGTTGCCCGCAAGCTGCCGGGGCGTCGAGGTCCTCACGAGCTGCTGGGGCAGTGAGGTCCTTGCAAGCTGCCGGGGCAGCAAGTTCTCCTCAAGCTGCCAGAGCAGCGAGCTCACTGTGAGCTGCCAGTGCAGCCAGGTCCACACAAGCTGTCGGAGCAGTGAGGTCCGCGCAAGCTGCCGAGACAGCGAGCCCACTGCGAGCTGCCGGGGCAGCGAGCCCACCGCGAGCTGCCAGAGCAGCGAGGTCCGCACAGAACGACCATATCGCAAAAATGAGACACGCGGGTGTCTCATTATGAGAACGAGAAAAATCACATATTTGCTGCAGAGCGTGCTAAAATTGATCAAGAGCAGTGGAACCTCGCGCAACGAAACGCCATTTTACGTGAGAAAACTGGCATTCTTAATTGCTTGAATATGGCATACATGCTTGGCAAGGAAGATCTGGCCACCTTGAAATTTGAAAGCTTGTTGCTTGGAACTGAGGCCGTTTATATCACCGATGATTTGACAGCCACAGTGAATATTGGGGTTGAGGAATATCGCAATAAAGATGCTGCTCGTGAGTTCATTCTGTGCCTGGGTGATGTGGTTCGTGATTATATTTTGGAGGATGTTCGTTTGTCACCTGCATATGCTATCGTGGTGTGGATGAATCCACAGATATCTCTACTGTTGAGGAGATGATAATGTACACTTGGTTTCTTAAGTCTGGGATTCCCATGGTTCGCTTTTTAGGGCTCTATGCTATGCCCAAAGCAGATGCAGAATCAATTCCTTCCACTATTCAAGAGAAGGTTTTAGGCTACGATCTTGACGAGTCTAAATTCTTGGCCTTTGGCAGCGATGGTGCAAGTGTGATGACAGGGTGTGAGGCTGGAGTGGCAGTGAGACTTCGAAAGATGCGCATGCCATCATATATGCTGTCTTTTCATTGCCTCGCCCACAAGTTGGCTTTATGCTCAAAGGATGCTGCAGAGGGTATTCCCTATTTCGATAACTTTGATACCTCCCTGCACGCGATAAGCACTTATTTTGCTCGTTCTTGTCTCCGTAAGCACGGCTTCTTAGCCATTCAAAAAGAGCTTGGGTTTATCACACCTACTGGCATAGCAAAAGATGTCGCGACTCGTTGGTTGTCTAAAGGTATATCTATGGACTCAGTATATAACACGTTGCCTGCTTTGATAACCGAGTTTCAAGAAGCTGCAGGACACAGTGACGTTGCCAAAATGTTGTTAACTCAAGTTACTTCTTTTCAGTTTTTAGGCACTCTATGTTTTTATAAAGATATTCTGCAGAAGTTGAATACCCTCAGCAAGTGTTTTCAATATGACACTATCGATTTCGAGGCCGCTGCTGACCTGGTGCAGGGAACGCGACTGAGTCTGGAGGTTTACTATATTAACAGCAAGAGACCAGGCGGGACAACTTTGAAGGGACTTTTACGAACCATGGATAATGCGGAGGAGGGTGCGACGACCTTTGAGTTCGCACATGACAGGGGCGCTATCACAATTACTTTTGACCAAGACATTGTGAACGCCTTATACCTGCATACTCGACTGTTCGCTACTGCTCTACATGCTGAGCTTGGAGAGCGCTTTCCATCCCAACCCATCATGGGCGCTCTGGACATTTTCAGCCCACATAAGTTCCCACGCGATATACAATGTTTGGATTCTTATGGCGACGATAAGTTAGACATTTTGATCGATCATTTTTTGTGAAGTTCATCGGGATTACGAGTCTGCTGGACCTTTGATGAACCCTAAGAGGGTGAAGCAGCAATGGGAGGATATGAAAACAGTGATGTTTGGGGCAAAGATCTGGGAAGGAACTTTTGAGGAATTCTGGACACCTCGCTTGGCAAAGCCTTCAGAAGACTTTCAGGATATTTTATTTTTCGTAAGTGTTCGCAGGATCCTATCCCTCAACACTGCGGGCTGTGAGCGGGGATTTTCAAAGATGAAGCTCATCAAGACATATTTGAGGAACAGATTACATGCTACTACCCTTTCCGCATTGATGATGATTAGCATAAATGGTCCTGAGTTATCAGATAAAAAGGGAGTCCAAGACGTGTGTTACAAGGCTTACCTCAAATGGGCCGCATTGAAAAGCAGGACTTCTCAGCGATCTTCCGGCGCGACGCGTAAGAAGCAGCACTACAGAGGGAAACCGATATCAAGGAAGGCTGATAAAGGGTGCATTGTTGTGAGTGGTATGTTGGACATCATTGAGGACATAGTTGACAGTGAAGACGTTGAGGCAGAGACAGAAGCGCTGGTTGATGAGGCGGTAGCTGAAGAAGATGATGAAAGTGCAGAGGAGAGCGGATGGTGCACAGACATTTTTCAGCCCGGAGAAGGGTGTTTGGTGCAAACTACTGCGCCAAATTGTTTGACACACGCCTCTTTAAAAAAGACCGCTAAAATAGCCCATCGCTTCAAGAAGGCTAGGGTTTTTTTTGGGAAGAATTTTAGAGCCATTTGGGAAGAATTTGACATTGGTTCTTTTTGGGAAGAATGATGAGAACTGACTCATGCGTGCGTGCTTATACGTGACACTGACGCGCATGAGTCGCCGCACGGTGGGATTTATACTGGCCATACCAGCCTGAAAAGGTCCAACGCAACGCAACGGCAAACTCTCGCTATAGCCGATGTGGCGCCATAGCATTCACATCTTGGATACATTACGTGATACATTAGTCACGAGAGAAACGTTGGAAATGTAAATTCATTAATCTTCACCGTGAACTGAAAATGTAGCAATAGAGAGGTTCCGCAAGCCGAATTCGGTCAAAAAACGGGTGACGTGGACAATTTCACGAGACACGTCGGACGTTGGCGTAATTTTGCTCCGAATTATGGAAAGATTCTTACGCGTGAAATGAAAATTAACACTGAGGGCTCCGTTTTTTCTTAACACTGTAAATCGTCCGAATTCGGGAAATCGCTCCCGAATTCGGATGAAAATTGTTTATATAAATTGAAAATCACGCGTGCGCTTCATGCATGTGACGGATTTAGGCTCCCAAAAGATGCTCTTTTGTTTGTATGTGGTGTGCACATGCTACTGCAGCAGTGCAGTCAAAAGACTGCGGAGAATTGACCGTCGCTGCCATTTACAACATTCGATATCGCGAAAGCATTCGAAATCTTTGCGACTGCGGACTGTTTCACACGAAAAATGGATTTCGCGTTTTTTGCGAGACTGAAAGATTCCCTGGCGTCATTTTGGAATTACGCCAGGACCCAAGAAGTGACTCGACACAAAATCCCACGTGGCACCGGGATTTGGTCCCGAATTATGAAAAGATGCCTTTTTGCGGAACCTCTCTAATATCTGCATTCAATCGTGCGTACCCGTACTCTTGTTCCCAGAGTTTCTCCGAGCGCGGCCGCTGCGCGGCCTGCGACACGCGAGGGTCGACGTTACAGTTGATGGAAGAGGCTCGGAGAAACTCTGGCATTACTTGGCAAAAGCGCTCAAATGCCCGTTTTCGCTATCTCTTTTCCCCGCAAATAGGTTAAACCAACAGCCGAAAACGAGGATACGATAATTTATTGCAAGCTGTGTAGTTAACGTAATGGAGCAAACTCGACGGAATATTCAAGGTATGACCTCTAACTATTATTTCTTCTTGCTCGCTTGCGAATGGGAGGCCTCTAGGGCCCTTTAAAACGCATGGCTGATAGGGTACTTTCGCAGATTAGCGCAAGCTAAGCGTGGCGGAGATGATGGATTAAACGCTCTATAGTTAACGGAATCGCTCAATCTCGACGGCATATTGCAGGTGTGAACTCTAAATTTTATTTCTTCTTGCTTGCTTGCGAATGGGAGGCCTCTAGGGCCCTTTAAAACGCATGGCTGATAGGGTACTTTCGCAGAATAGCGCAAGCTAAGCGTGGCGGAGATGATTGATTAAACGCTCTATAGTTAACGGAATCGAGCAATCTCAACGGCATATTGAAGGTAAGGGTCCCACCTAGCATATTTTCTATTGCAAGTAGTCATGAAAGTTGTGTAGAGGTCGCCAACGTTGAGGGCTGATAGGGTATGTCCGCAGATGCGGCATTAACCCCAACGAGCGAGAACGAGCACTCCAACCTCCATAGTTAACGGAATCGAGCAATCTCAACGGCATATTGAAGGTAAGGGTCCCACCTAGCATATTTTCTATTGCAAGTAGTCATGAAAGTTGTGTAGAGGGTCCAAACGTAGAGGGCTGATAGGGTATGTCCGCAGATGCGGCATTAACCCCAAAGAGCGAGAACGAGCACTTCAACCTCCATAGTTAACGGAATCGAGCAATCTCAACGGCATATTGAAGGTAAGGGTCCCACCTAGCATATTTTCTATTGCAAGTAGTCATGAAAGTTGTGTAGAGGTCGCCAACGTTGAGGGCTGATAGGGTATGTTCGCAGATGCGGCATTAACCCCAACGAGCGAGAACGAGCACCCCAACCTCCATAGTTAACGGAATCGAGCAATCTCAACGGCATATTGAAGGTAAGGGTCCCACCTAGCATATTTTCTATTGCAAGTAGTCATGAAAGTTGTGTAGAGGTCGCAAACGTTGAGGGCTGATAGGGTATGTTCGCAGATGCGGCATTAACCCCAATGAGCGAGAACGAGCACTCCAACCTCCATAGTTAACGGAATCGAGCAAGCTCAATGGCATATTGAAGGTAAGGGTCCCACCTAGCATATTTTCTATTGCAAGTAGTCATGAAAGTTGTGTAGAGGTCGCCAACGTTGAGGGCTGATAGGGTATGTTCGCAGATTGGAGCATGGCCACCCCAAACGATATTGAGTCCCCAAGGCTCTAAAGTTTGTCAAATCGAGCAAGCTCAACGGCATATTGAAGGTAAAGGTCCTACCTATCATATTTTCTATTGCAAGTAGTCATGAAAGTTGTGTAGAGGTCGCAAACGTTGAGGGCTGATAGGGTATGTTGGCAGATTGGAGCATGGCCACCCCAAACGAGATTGAGTCCCCAAGGTTCAAAACTTAGTCAAATCGAGCAAGCTCAACGGCATATTGAAGGTAAGGCTCTCCCCTAACTGCTTTAATTCGTGAACTAGTCATGAAACTGATGCACACTTGCCCAATGTTGATGGCTCATGGGATATGTTTGCAGGGTGGGGCATCCCCTCGTGGAGTGAGAATGAGCACCCCGGGTTGAATTTTTGAGTGATTTCAGCAAACCAAACGGCAAATAAAAGGTGTGGGCTTCCCCAATATCGCCTCGATATGAGAGTGTGTGTGGGGGGCTTATGGTGCTCACGCAACGGCTTGTTTAGCTTGGAAGGGTAGGGTTTGGCGCGAAAGCATAAGGCGTGCACTCAGCCTCTTTTTGGGTTTGGTATTGTGCACAAAGATTTGGGACATGAGTTAGGTGACGTTTTCCATCCTGTGGTACAGGCTGTGGTGAACATGTGGGTATACGGATGGGTGTAGGGGGCTTAGTGAGCTCCCGGGGGGGTCCATTTAGGCTAGGGGTGTAGGGTTAGGTGCATTTGCATGTAGCGTGTCATCAGCTGTCATATAGTCTAGGGTATGGTGACCGAGGCAGGGAAATCGGCACATAATGCATGGCACCAGCTTAAAGTGCAGGCTGTGGTGAACATGTGGGTATAAGGATGGGTGTAGGGGGCTTAGTGAGCTCCCGGGGGGGTCCATTTAGGCTAGGGGTGTAGGGTTAGGTGCATTTGCATGTAGCGTGTCATCAGCTGTCATACAATTTAGGGTATGGTGACCGAGGCAGGGAAATTGGCACATAATGCATGGCACCGGCTTAAAGTGCAGGCTGTGGTGAACATGTGGGTATAAGGATGGGTGTAGGGGGCTTTGAGAGCTCCCGGGGTGGTTCCTTTAGGCTAGGGGTGTAGGGTTAGGTGCATTTGCATGTAGCGTGTCATCAGCTGTCATACATTTTAGGGTATGGTGACCGAGGCAGGGAAATTGGCACATAATGCGTGGCACCGGCTTAAAGGGCAGGCTGTGGTGAGCATGTGGGTATAAGGATGGGTGTAGGGGGCTTAGTGAGCTCCCGGGGGGGTCCATTTAGGCTAGGGGTGTAGGGTTAGGTGCATTTGCATGTAGCGTGTCATCAGCTGTCATATAGTCTAGGGTATGGTGACCGAGGCAAGGAAATTGGCACATAATGCATGGCACCGGCTTAAAGTGCAGGATGTGGTGAACATGTGGGTATAAGGATGGGTGTAGGGGGCTTAGTGAGCTCCCGGGGGGGTCCATTTAGGCTAGGGGTGTAGGGTTAGGTGCATTTGCATGTAGCGTGTCATCAGCTGTCATACAATTTAGGGTATGGTGACCGAGGCAGGGAAATTGGCACATGATGCATGGCACCGGCTTAAAGTGCAGGCTGTGGTGAACATGTGGGTATAAGGATGGGTGTAGGGGGCTTAGTGAGCTCCCGGGGGGGTCCATTTAGGCTAGGGGTGTAGGGTTAGGTGCATTTGCATGTAGCGTGTCATCAGCTGTCATATAGTCTAGGGTATGGTGACCGAGGCAGGGAAATTGGCACATGATGCATGGCACCGGCTTAAAGTGCAGGCTGTGGTGAACATGTGGGTATAAGGATGGGTGTAGGGGGCTTAGTGAGCTCCCGGGGGGGTCCATTTAGGCTAGGGGTGTAGGGTTAGGTGCATTTGCATGTAGCGTGTCATCAGCTGTCATATAGTTTAGGGTATGGTGACCGAGGCAGGGAAATTGGCACATGATGCATGGCACCGGCTTAAGGTGCAGGCTGTGGCGAACATGTGGGTATAAGGATGGGTGTAGGGGGCTTAGTGAGCTCCCGGGGGGGTCCATTTAGGCTAGGGGTGTAGGGTTAGGTGCATTTGCATGTAGCGTGTTATCAGCTGTCATACATTTTAGGGTATGGTGGACGAGGCAGTGAAATTGGCACATGATGCATGGCACCGGCTTAAAGTGCAGGCTGTGGTGAACATGTGGGTATAAGGATGGGTGTAACTTGTAAATTGTTTTGGGGTCATAAATAATGAGTGTTTGAGGGTCAAAAATAGAGTTTTAGGGTCAAGACGTAAGTGTACCCGGGCCAGAAATGAGTGTTTCAGGGTCAAAAACAGTGTTGTGGGGTCAGAATTGAGTGTTTCAGGGTCAGGAATAGTGTTTCAGGGTCAGAAATAGTGTTTTAGGGTCAGAAATAGTGTTTTAGGGTCAGAAATGAGTGTTTCGGGGTCTACAACGGCTGCATGGGGTCACAAATGGGTGTTTTACGGTCAGAAATAGTATTTTAGGAGCAAAAATGAGTGTTTAAGGGTCAACTTTAATGTGTTGGGGTCAAAATTGATGGGATCGCGGGGGGCGGGTGTGGACACGTGCGGTTGTAATGGAGGCGCCAGATTTGTTGACATTAGGAAACCGGCGCATCTTCAACAATGACAGCTTCCGCGGAGATCAACTGAGAATTTGTCAGACAGTTTTAGATGATAAAGAAGTATTTGTTGTGCAACACACTGGGTTTGGAAAGAGTTTGACAAGAGTTTGGAAAGAGTTTGACTTAAGATAAAGAGACATCGGCTCCTTGTGTCATTGTGTTATGCTCCGATAAAGACGGTGATATGATGGTAAATCAAAATTTGATATGATTATAGTCATCGACTTCTCACGGCGTAACATGTCATACAAATAATAAAAAATGTGGCATTATCGATCTATCAACATTACTCAAAGGTGTTTCAACGGGATAATGTGATGAACCATATCGTAGTGGCCAAACATCAAAAGGTAGCATACAAACAGAATACTCGAAATCATGCGGAAAGAGCATTAATACGGAAGATTAACGGCTCGATACCATCCCCTATGAATCAACATCTAGATCGGCCAAGTCACAATATGGTGATTTGGCCCATTTATTTGTACAAACAAATGGTTGGAGTGCGTAAGTCGTGAAAAACTGATGAAGTTATCTATATACTTTGTTGAATTTGGATAGAGTGCGCTAAAGTTATGTAGTTTTGAATGATTTTGGTGCCAGACTTTTGCAGCTCACTGAAAACCTGGCAGTTTTCAGGACGTTTACCTCCATAACTTGAGCTCAGGTCAATTTCTGGGCATGTGTTGAGAACTTCTGTTTGTTTGGCCCTCGTGCTGAAGCCCCTGAAGTGGTGTGCACTTTGGAGGACATCGATTTGGAGGCCTGCCGAGTCATGCCAGAGCTTATGGACCCCACAGAGTTACAAACCCTAAAAGTCTATTTTCGTCCATAAGCTCTGGGGACAAGAGTATGCGTACCCGCGAAAAAGTCGCAGTGGGGTACGCCACAATGGGGTGTATGGCATATGACTGCATTTTTGTACGGTATGTCATTTTGAGACGCAAAAGATTTGGTTGGTTTTTGACAGATTCACCTCGCGGCATGCGTATGATGCTCGCAGTGTCACTGTCCCATTTTACAGCAGATGTCGCTTTGAGCATTTTGCGATGTACAGATGCTATTTGTTAACTATGCAATTTCAACTTAACGCGGAACGCGCTCTCCCTCGCAGTGAGACCCTGTACAGCCAGGCGAAGATTTCTAAGATTATGTGTTCATCTAAGTAACTTATTCCTATCTAATATTATCACAGATTTCTACTGAGTCCGTGGGTATCCGCATCGCGGAGAATGATAACCGCTTTCGTTACTTTTGGAAGTCCCGAAAAACCTAAAATCCCGCTCACTATACCCACATGCACGCGCCGGCCCTTAGCGAGATTTGTGGTTGGCCGTTCAGACTGTACGAAATGATGTTGAAAGATAACACATATGACATAATATTTTGGTAAACGGTTCCCTCATCCGCTGTGCATGCTTGCTTGCAAGCGAGCGCGCGGATGAGGGACGAAACCCTAGCGGAAACGTGGACGCGGTGGACATCCGCGTTTTTGCTAGGGTTGACAGCGCGCTGTCAGATGCTAAAAAAGTGTTTGCTATGCGTATATGATATGCGTGGTACGCTTGTGCTATGCATGATGCTTTCATGCGGTGCGTATGTCGAGCCTTTCACTCGATGCGTGCCCATTGACCCCCTCCCTTGCGCGGCGTCCCAGATCCCATAATGTGCACGGATCTCGCGCGCGCAAAAAATATGTTGTTCCTAACACGCCCAACAATAAGTATGCTAAGTTTCGATGCTTGAGGTCTCTCTCTCAGACCTCTACCTCACGCTGCTGGAAAGTGACTTACGGGGTCACGTAAGTCACTGTCCAGCAGCGTGAGGTAGACGTCTGAGAGAAAACACCTGAGCGGACAGAGGTTTGTTCGACGTGAGCACGTGACGGAGCGGAGGCTAGACACGTCATCATACCACGGATATACGAATGGAAAATATAAAAATTAAATTTCACCAACCAATATTTTGGTGAATATAAACCTTTGGTATATACACTACATCACGGCCAGATTATTGGCTGGGGAAAAATGATTCCCGCAAGACTTTTGGTTATTGGTCATCCAGACCACAGGCTAACATGACCTGGAAGCTATCTTCCTGGAATCGTAAAATGTTTATAAATATATATGGTATTTTGTCTATTGTACGATTTATACTCATCGTGGCAAAATGTTATGTTTAATGTTATGAGGACTGAGAGTGTCACTCGACTGTCACAAGAGAGGGAAACCAGATTTCAACTTGAATTGTCCAGTGCAGTGTGCCACACACTCATACGCGTGAATATATGTCGCGTGCGTCACGCATGAGTCATTGTCAAAAATCTTCCCAAAAATGACCCATGTCACAATTCTTCCCAAATGGCTCTAAAATTCTTCCCCAAAAAGACTTTTTCCCTTCAAGAACAAGTGGTTCACAGGAAAGTACAAGTATATTAGTTTCACAGGCGAGTATAAGGGCTTAAAGGCGGTATACTATGGAGATGACAAGCTTTTGTATTTCCATAGCTTGAATTTAGATGAGTATGGTCCCGAGAAAATGTGGTGCATTCTGAAAAAGGAGCCAAAGAAGAAGCAGCCTATCGTGGATTAGATCTTTTCAGTTTTCAGTGATTTCGGATATTTTAAGTGTTCAGTGTTCTCAGTTTTCAGATTAGTATTTTTGTTTTAACGTGTATTTCATGATTTAATAACATCGGTTTCGATTTGTATTAGTTTCCACCATATTTGATGTTATTTGTGAAGCTCGAAAGAGTCTTTTTGGTTGTTGCTATCGAACGTAGGCATGGGGTCAGTTTTCAGTCCAATCAGACATTTCAGGGAAACGTGCGACATATATCGCCATAATGATAGGGTTCACTGATATGGTCATAACTTACTCGTCACTTATCCAATCGTCCCGTAATTTTGTGACTCGCGTAGAGGAATTCAAGGCCGTCAATTTGAGCTATCGAACGTGGGCATGGGGTCAGTTTTCAGTCCAATCGGGCATTTCAGGGAAACGTGCGACATATATCGCCATAATGACAGGGTTCACTTATCGGGTCATAACTTATTCGTTACTTGTCCAATCGTCCCGTATTTTTGTGTCTCGCGTAGAAGAATTCAAGGCCGTCATTTTGAGCTATCGAACGTAGGCATGGGGTCAGTTTTCAGTCCAATCAGACATTTCAGGGAAACGTGCGACCGATATATCGCCATAACGATAGGGTTCACTGATTTGGTCATAACTTACTCGTCACTTATCCAATCGTCCCGTAATTCGTTGTGTCTCGCGTAGAGGAATTCAAGGCCGTCATTTTGAGCTATCGAACGTGGGCATGGGGTCAGACTTCAGTCCAATCAGGCATTTCGGGGAAACGTGCGACATATATCGCCATAATGACAGGGTTCACTGATCGGGTCATACCTTATTCGTTACTTGTCCAATCGTCCCGTAATTTTGTGTCACACGTAGAGGAATTCAAGGCCGTCATTTTGAGTCATCGAACGTAGGCATGGGGTCAGTTTTTCAGTCCAATCAGACATTCCTGGGAAACGTGCGGCATATATCGCGATAATGATAGGGTTCAATGATCGGCCGATATAGGACCGATACAATTTTGAGTGATATCGGGCCGAAGATCAAAATCGGTAAAATCTAGTCGATTTATTGCTCCGCACCGGCCGAAGGCCGGCCGAGAAAGATTGGCCGGCAGGCCGAGGTGGCCGAAGGTGGACCGAGGGAAAATTCGAGTGCGGACCGTATCACGTTATCGGAAGATATCCACCCTGCTGTCATCGCCCCGCCCAAGTCTTAGGAAACTTGGGCGGTCATTGTCATCGCCCCGCCCAAGTCTTAGGAAACTTGGGCGGTCACGGTCATCGCCCCGCCCAAGTTCTAGGAAACTTGGGCGGTCACTGTCATCGCCCCGCCCAAGTGTTAGGAAACTTGGGCGGTCACTGTCATCGCCCCACCCATGTCTTAGGAAACTTGGGCGGTCACTGTCATCGCCCCGCCCAAGTCTTCAAAAACTTGGGCGGTCACCGTCATCGCCCCGCCCAAGTCTTAGGAAACTTGGGCGGTCACTGTCATCGCCCCGCCCAAGTCTTAGGAAACTTGAACACACTATTCGATGAAAATGACATTATCATATGTCATTTTTGGATTTATATATATATTTCATAAAAATCAGGGTTTAGTGATATTTATGCGCGAAATAGGGATACATAAAGGCAACAAGGTAGAAAAGTGCAGTATGCGTACAATGAAAACACCGAAATATGCATACATGTATCATTCTTTATTCAAATGTTTACGAGCAGAGTACTTTTCACCCTATACCGTCGAGGCATGACTGATACTATCAGTCAGGGCGGTCGACAAATCCTACTATTTTATTCATCACTCTCTTCGGCCTCTTCTACTTGTGCTTCGTCCTCATCCGACTCAACAGTGGCTGCTTCCTTCCCCTTCGTCGTCGGTTCACTCTTCTGTTTTGGCTTCGTCTCGGCATCCTGATCGGGCTCGGCGTGGAAATTGATCAGCCGTTGCTGCGCAGAGCTGACCATGTACTGGTCGTGGTCGAAGCCGATCGCGTTCATACCACACCTCATGGCGGCCATGGACGTCGAGCCGACGCCGCAGCAAGCGTCGAGAATCCAGTTGAGTGGATGGCCGTTCTCATCCACCTTGCCCGGATTGTCACCGAGCATGTGGCACTGGATCAGCTCCATCAACAATGCTAGGGGTTTCTGATGGTTATTCACGACTTTGCCGGCGCGTTTGTACATCTGGTGCACAACCGGGAAGCCGCGCAAAAGTGACGCGCGGCTCAGACGTTCACCGTCCCCAAAATCAAAGTTGAACATCCACTCCGGCTTTTTAGAAGACTCCCCCTGGGCATCGCTCTTTACATGGTACCCCAGGACGCCACATTCAACGTCATTGTAGCGTACGGACTTGTTGGGTTTCATGTGCACGTTCCCCTTGTGCCAGAAGAACCGCTCCGCGCGGCCGGAGCAGTAATTGTCAATCACCTCCAGGAAATCGTTTTGTTGGACGAAACCGCAAAAGATAGCGACTGTCCATGCCGGGGCGGTGGTCTTGGCGTTGAAAGACTCCAGGAACGGTTGCACCTCGCCCTTGGTCATCGCGTCGGGAGTCTTCTCCTTGTCAAGGGCGTAATTGCAGTCGATGATCGTCCCCGTGAAGGGCAGCCTCGGGATGTTCTTCAAATCGTTCATGCTGCCCTTGACGATCTTCCAACGAGGGAGCATCGGCACGTCCGTCTGATGTGTGGGCTCGTCGTCCTCCAGGCCTGCCTCTCCTGCAACCTTAGGCTGCGGCCCGTCAGTCCGCGCCTCCCGATAGAGTTTGATGTCGACTTTCACCTCGATCTGTTGCAAGCCTAGGATGTGAGCCGCGCTTGGCGCCTGCGCTTCTTTGAGATTTGCCCGCGCGTTCTCGACGTAATTGAAGATCGCTAGCGGAACTTCCCCAGACCCCCCCGGCGCGCTCCCCCCTGAGTTGAAGGTAAGCAGCCGATCAACGACTCGATTTTCTCTTGGTGGGAGCTCCAGTAGGGGGTGAACTCGTCCTTGAATTCGTCCCAGGTTTGCAATCCCGCCGCGGACACCAAGTGCTTCTGCACCATGCGTTCCTTCTTGAACTGGCTTATCATATTGTCCCCCTCTTTTATTGAGATCTCCTTGTCAATAATCAGGCGCAGATACGTGTCCGCCTTGTCGAACTCCGCATCCCCCGCCAAGCCGCCCAAGTTAATCCAGAACGTCATACCCATGGATTTGGCATTGTGGAGAAACTGAGCTTCTTCCACCAAAATGCCTGCCCCTCTAGACGAGCCCGCTCCGTGGTCCCCGCCTCTTCGTTGCACCTCGTCTTCCATCTGTAAGTAAAAAAAAACATTTTTAGCATGTCTTAAAATATAGAAAAGGATGCTTTGGGAGGGAGAACACTGTTTGAAGCAGAAGCAAAAAATAATTTACCTGTCGGTTGGAGGTGGCCTTTTTGCCAGCTTTCTTGGAGTGTCCGCTAGCGGGCGAAGATGAGGCCTTGCGCTTTTTGGTCTTCGAAGCCAAAGGGTTTTTCACGCCCTTCAGGTCAAACCTTCTGTAAGCCTCCATGATGCTAACGCAGAGGTCCCACGTCTGCGGCCGGAAATTGGCAACGGTCCAGTGCATGAAGTAGTGGTTGATTTGCGCGCTGCCGAACACAGAATGCTTGGACATCGCTACTTGCTTCACATGCGTCTCCATCGACTGGTTCAAGTGAGACATTACGGGGTACCAATCTGTGACCCGATCGAGGTGAGCGTTGATGTCATCGTCCAGCACCGTCACCGTCAGCTCTACCTCAGGGTCTGCCTCAGGGTTTCCCTCGTGCTCAAACGTCTCCCGCTTCTCGATGTACTGGAATCCCTTGGGATATTTCACGGGATCCGGGATTGCAAATCCATGCTCTGATTCGTATCTCGCCATTTTTTCCACCAGCCCTCCGGCCTGGTACCGCCCAGGTTGATAAGGGATACGACCCCCTTCGGTGTCCTCGGGGACGCTGGCGACGAACTCGGAGATCAACGCTTCTCGGTAAACGGTGTACACGACCCCATGCTTTTCGAAAAGGGTCGAACGGAGCCCTTGCATGAACTGAGTGTTGTCTTTGCCTTTCTGCTTCTGATCGATCTGGTTCTGCATCTCGCCTAAGAACCGAATCATGTCAGGCGTGAGACCGATGTAGTAGATCTTGCTCTCGAAGGACTGGAAAGCTACCTCCAACGGGATTTCCTCGTGACACTCCTCGGTGGCTTGATAACAGTGCTGGTGCCCAAAAACCTTGCCACTGTATTCTCCCTTCAGAGCTTTTTTCATCAGGGAGAATTCGGCACGGGTTTTGACATCGTCGATCGCAACGAGACCCGCATTGAAAGGGGCCCACGGGTTCTCCTTCCTGCCGGACTTGATCTCGTTCACCCAGCCCTTCTCTTGATCCCGGCAGGCCTCGTACCCCTTCGCGTGGTACAGGCATCCAATGGGGAGACGAAACACACTCCCTTGCTCCGCCGCCTCGTCTTTCGACATCGGATTCGGCCACCGGTGCTCCATCTCGATTTTCTTGCACAGCTTTGCTTTCTCCGCATATTCTAACTTTGCTGCATGCTCCACTTTCAGCTTAGCGTGCCACCCATGTGCAGCCTCCTCGGCTGCCTTCCTTGCCTCAGATGGGGTGGCCACTTGAGACATATCCACATTAGCGCCCGCTCCAGTAAACGCTCTGGAGCCACCGGGTCCTTGAAGGGCGCGTTGGGCAGCAAGCTCCACTGCCGTTCTCCTGGCAGCCTGGGACAAGACGAAACTGTTCATTAGCTAATGAACGCCTTCCGCCCCTACGTTTCTAGACGGGTTCAATACACGTGTTGAACACGTATTGGAGGCATATTGGAGGCATATTGAAGACGGTATGCTAATATCTGGATATTCCAATACACGTGTAACATATTGGCCAAACTATTGAACCGCGATCAGCCTGGACACAGCGAAAATGAGTATGCTAGCATGGGCACCCAAATGGTGCCAGACTCACCCACTAGCACTTGGTATCATCTAAGGAAGGGTCTAGCGTTATGGGGACAAATTTTCACGGCATTTGGACGCGTATCGCAGAAGTCGGTTCTGGGGGGCTTTATGAATTGGGGCGCCGATGTATTGAAATAAGGCAAAACGATTGGAGGGGTGTTCAATATGTCTGCAACCGCCTGCAACACACGTATTGAACATGTGTTGAACACATGTTGAAACATTCACGCATAAGGAATCGTTCAATACATGTGCAATATGTTTACAATCAGATGAATCATTCAACACGTTTGCAATATATGTGTTGAACACATATTGAAACATTCCCTCATGCAGAATATCTTTAGTACATGTGCAATATGTCTACAATCAGAGTGAATTATGCAACACATGACTGCATGGGGTGAAGGGGTAAGACCCCCCTGCTGCTCACATATTGCATAATACTTACAATATGTCCGCAATACGTATCTGGTATATTACAGGTATATCAAATGTGTACAGAGGCACTACTATGCGTCATCACACTTTCTGCAGTACCACATTCCAGTGGGGATGTCGGTGAGCCCTGCGCATCGCACGTGCATAGCCTCTTTGCAGCCTGCCCTCTCACACAGAAGGAGCTCGCCACCGACTCTACACTTCCCGCATGTGTCAAAGTGACCATCGATCACTACCTACGGGCCTATCAACGAGTGCAAGTTTCTCCATATTGCGGTCGCTCGTATCAAGTATCACCGCTGAATCCATGCAGGGGTGTTTGACTATCACTACTTGCGCTTGGACTTGATTGGCCAGGAGGTAGGGCTCTCGGTTGTCCATAGTGTACTTGGAGGTGTCCCATGGGTTGAAGGTGTAGTAAGCCTTGGACACCTTGTCCACGCCGAGGATGGAGTTCTTCTGCTTGAAGCTTGCGATCTGAGCTTCCGTGGGCACGGGTAGCCAATCACACTTTAAAAAAGTGTAGAGCACACCGCCAATGCTAACCCGCAGAATGGCGTTGATGATACCATACCTGCGCACGAAATGTTCCATGTTTTTGTAATATACGTACAACATGCCCTCAATATGTTGGGGATGTATTGCATATATGTTGCAGAGATATACGAAAAGGCAAAGAAGCATGCAAACTGGTGGTTGAGGTCGTACCTGTCCTCCCACTCGTCATCGGCATCGGCATCATTTTTGGGGAAGGTTGCGCGGACGAAACACTGGGTTGTCACTTTCCCTTTGTCCCCGTCTCTAGTGCGATAGAAGACACCGCCGATGTTCACCTTGTTGTACTTGGAACACATGGGTTCGGGACCCATCATGAGCGACTTCTCGTAAGCCGTGTATTGACGACCAAGCCATCCTTCAGGGTCCTCCAATGGGCCGAACGCGATCGCGGGCACGCCACCCACCTCTTGTCGGTACCGCAGTGCTTGTTTAGAGCGCGCGGCATTCTCCCTGTGATGACAACATATTCTTAGTATACTTACAATATATGATAAACATACAGAAACAAGTTGACAATATGTTGCAGGTATACTACAGATAGTACATGCGTGCGAGCTTGCAGGTTGCACCTCCGCCGGAACAGGTCGTACTCAGCATGTTGTTGAAAAAGCTTTCGGTAAGCGGGAATACTCGCTCGCATCCAGCGGGTCAGTTGGTCAATCTCCAAGGACGTTAGCTCCAATGGCTTGCCCTTCTCCCCGAAGGTAGTGACCACGATGCCGGGAGCGGGGCCCGCCATCAAAGCCCGCGGGACACGGCCGGCAGCAGCTCTTTCTCGGTTCAAAAGCATGGTCAGGATGCCTCGTAGGGAGCGCAAGGTTTTCAACCTTAGATAGCCG
>LGRX02024726.1:0-20713 GCA_001247695.2 Cymbomonas tetramitiformis | reverse complement strand
CAATCAGACATTCCTGGGAAACGTGCGGCATATATCGCGATAATGATAGGGTTCAATGATCGGCCGATATAGGACCGATACAATTTTGAGTGTTGGCCGATATCGGGCCGAAGATCAAAATCGGTAAAATCTAGTCGATTTATTGCTCCGCACCGGCCGAAGGCCGGCCGAGAAAGATTGGCCGGCAGGCCGAGGTGGCCGAAGGTGGACCGAGGGAAAATTCGAGTGCGGACCGTATCACGTTATCGGAAGATATCCACCCTGCTGTCATCGCCCCGCCCAAGTCTTAGGAAACTTGGGCGGTCATTGTCATCGCCCCGCCCAAGTCTTAGGAAACTTGGGCGGTCACGGTCATCGCCCCGCCCAAGTTCTAGGAAACTTGGGCGGTCACTGTCATCGCCCCGCCCAAGTGTTAGGAAACTTGGGCGGTCACTGTCATCGCCCCACCCATGTCTTAGGAAACTTGGGCGGTCACTGTCATCGCCCCGCCCAAGTCTTCAAAAACTTGGGCGGTCACCGTCATCGCCCCGCCCAAGTCTTAGGAAACTTGGGCGGTCACTGTCATCGCCCCGCCCAAGTCTTAGGAAACTTGAACACACTATTCGATGAAAATGACATTATCATATGTCATTTTTGGATTTATATATATATTTCATAAAAATCAGGGTTTAGTGATATTTATGCGCGAAATAGGGATACATAAAGGCAACAAGGTAGAAAAGTGCAGTATGCGTACAATGAAAACACCGAAATATGCATACATGTATCATTCTTTATTCAAATGTTTACGAGCAGAGTACTTTTCACCCTATACCGTCGAGGCATGACTGATACTATCAGTCAGGGCGGTCGACAAATCCTACTATTTTATTCATCACTCTGTTCGGCCTCTTCTACTTGTGCTTCGTCCTCATCCGACTCAACAGTGACTGCTTCCTTCCCCTTCGTCGTCGGTTCACTCTTCTGTTTTGGCTTCGTCTCGGCATCCTGATCGGGCTCGGCGTGGAAATTGATCAGCCGTTGCTGCGCAGAGCTGACCATGTACTGGTCGTGGTCGAAGCCGATCGCGTTCATACCACACCTCATGGCGGCCATGGACGTCGAGCCGACGCCGCAGCAAGCGTCGAGAATCCAGTTGAGTGGATGGCCGTTCTCATCCACCTTGCCCGGATTGTCACCGAGCATGTGGCACTGGATCAGCTCCATCAACAATGCTAGGGGTTTCTGATGGTTATTCACGACTTTGCCGGCGCGTTTGTACATCTGGTGCACAACCGGGAAGCCGCGCAAAAGTGACGCGCGGCTCAGACGTTCACCGTCCCCAAAATCAAAGTTGAACATCCACTCCGGCTTTTTAGAAGACTCCCCCTGGGCATCGCTCTTTACATGGTACCCCAGGACGCCACATTCAACGTCATTGTAGCGTACGGACTTGTTGGGGTTCATGTGCACGTTCTGCTTGTGCCAGAAGAACCGCTCCGCGCGGCCGGAGCAGTAATTGTCAATCACCTCCAGGAAATCGTTTTGTTGGACGAAACCGCAAACGATAGCGACTGTCCATGCCGGGGCGGTGGTCTTGGCGTGGAAAGACTCCAGGAACGGTTGCACCTCCTCCTTCGTCATCGCGTCGGGAGTCTTCTCCTTGTCAAGGGCGTAATTGCAGTCGATGACCGTCCCTGTGAAGGGCAGTCTCGGGATGTCCTTCAAATCGTTCATGCTGCCCTTGACGATCTTCCAACGAGGGAGCATCGGCACGTCCGTCTGATGTGTGGGCTCGTCGTCCTCCAGGCCTGCCTCTCCTGCAACCTTAGGCTCCGGCCCGTCGGTCCGCGCCTCCCGATAGAGTTTGATGTCGACTTTCACCTCGATCTGTTGCAAGCCTAGGATGTGAGCCGCGCTTGGCGCCTGCGCTTCTTTGAGATTTGCCCGCGCGTTCTCGACGTAATTGAAGATCGCGTGCGGAACTTCCCCAGACCCCCCCCGGCGCGCTCCCCCCTGAGTTGAAGGTAAGCAGCCGATCAACGACTCGATTTTCTCTTGGGAGCTCCAGTAGGGGGTGAACTCGTCCTTGAATTCGTCCCAGGTTTGCAATCCCGCCGCGGACACCAAGTGCTTCTGCACCATGCGTTCCTTCTTGAACTGGCTTATCGCAATGCCCCCCTCTTTTATTGAGATCTCCTTGTCAATAATCAGGCGCAGATACGTGTCCACCTTGTCGAACTCCGCATCCCCCGCCAAGCCGCCCAAGTTAATCCAGAACGTCATACCCATGGATTTGGCATTGTGGAGAAACTGAGCTTCTTCCACCAAAATGCCTGCCCCTCTAGACGAGCCCGCTCCGTGGTCCCCGCCTCTTCGTTGCACCTCGTCTTCCATCTGTAAGTAAAAAAAAACATTTTTAGCATGTCTTAAAATATAGAAAAGGATGCTTTGGGAGGGAGAACACTGTTTGAAGCAGAAGCAAAAAATAATTTACCTGTCGGTTGGAGGTGGCCTTTTTGCCAGCTTTCTTGGAGTGTCCGCTAGCGGGCGAAGATGAGGCCTTGCGCTTTTTGGTCTTCGAAGCCAAAGGGTTTTTCACGCCCTTCAGGTCAAACCTTCTGTAAGCCTCCATGATGCTAACGCAGAGGTCCCACGTCTGCGGCCGGAAATTGGCAACGGTCCAGTGCATGAAGTAGTGGTTGATTTGCGTGCTGCCGAACACAGAATGCTTGGACATCGCTACTTGCTTCACATGCGTCTCCATCGACTGGTTCAAGTGAGACATTACGGGGTACCAATCTGTGACCCGATCGAGGTGAGCGTTGATGTCATCGTCCAGCACCGTCACCGTCAGCTCTACCTCAGGGTCTGCCTCAGGGTTTCCCTCGTGCTCAAACGTCTCCCGCTTCTCGATGTACTGGAATCCCTTGGGATATTTCACGGGATCCGGGATTGCAAATCCATGCTCTGATTCGTATCTCGCCATTTTTTCCACCAGCCCTCCGGCCTGGTACCGCCCAGGTTGATAAGGGATACGACCCCCTTCGGTGTCCTCGGGGACGCTGGCGACGAACTCGGAGATCAACGCTTCTCGGTAAACGGTGTACACGACCCCATGCTTTTCGAAAAGGGTCGAACGGAGCCCTTGCATGAACTGAGTGTTGTCTTTGCCTTTCTGCTTCTGATCGATCTGGTTCTGCATCTCGCCTAAGAACCGAATCATGTCAGGCGTGAGACCGATGTAGTAGATCTTGCTCTCGAAGGACTGGAAAGCTACCTCCAACGGGATTTCCTCGTGACACTCCTCGGTGGCTTGATAACAGTGCTGGTGCCCAAAAACCTTGCCACTGTATTCTCCCTTCAGAGCTTTTTTCATCAGGGAGAATTCGGCACGGGTTTTGACATCGTCGATCGCAACGAGACCCGCATTGAAAGGGGCCCACGGGTTCTCCTTCCTGCCGGACTTGATCTCGTTCACCCAGCCCTTCTCTTGATCCCGGCAGGCCTCGTACCCCTTCGCGTGGTACAGGCATCCAATGGGGAGACGAAACACACTCCCTTGCTCCGCCGCCTCGTCTTTCGACATCGGATTCGGCCACCGGTGCTCCATCTCGATTTTCTTGCACAGCTTTGCTTTCTCCGCATATTCTAACTTTGCTGCATGCTCCACTTTCAGCTTAGCGTGCCACCCATGTGCAGCCTCCTCGGCTGCCTTCCTTGCCTCAGATGGGGTGGCCACTTGAGACATATCCACATTAGCGCCCGCTCCAGTAAACGCTCTGGAGCCACCGGGTCCTTGAAGGGCGCGTTGGGCAGCAAGCTCCACTGCCGTTCTCCTGGCAGCCTGGGACAAGACGAAACTGTTCATTAGCTAATGAACGCCTTCCGCCCCTACGTTTCTAGACGGGTTCAATACACGTGTTGAACACGTATTGGAGGCATATTGGAGGCATATTGAAGACGGTATGCTAATATCTGGATATTCCAATACACGTGTAACATATTGGCCAAACTATTGAACCGCGATCAGCCTGGACACAACGAAAATGAGTATGCTAGCATGGGCACCCAAATGGTGTCAGACTCACCCACTAGCACTTGGTATCATCTAAGGAAGGGTCTAGCGTTATGGGGACAAGTTTTCACGGCATTTGGACGCGTATCGCAGAAGTCGGTTCTGGGGGGCTTTTTGAATTGGGGCCCCGATGTATTGAAATAAGGCAAAACGATTGGAGGGGTGTTCAATATGTCTGCAACCGCCTGCAACACACGTATTGAACATGTGTTGAACACATGTTGAAACATTCACGCATAAGGAATCGTTCAATACATGTGCAATATGTTTACAATCAGATGAATCATTCAACACGTTTGCAATATATGTGTTGAACACATATTGAAACATTCCCTCATGCAGAATATCTTTAGTACATGTGCAATATGTCTACAATCAGAGTGAATTATGCAACACATGACTGCATGGGGTAAAGGGGTAAGACCCCCCTGCTGCTCACATATTGCATAATACTTACAATATGTCCGCAATACGTATCTGGTATATTACAGGTATATCAAATGTGTACAGAGGCACTACTATGCGTCATCACACTTTCTGCAGTACCACATTCCAGTGGGGATGTCGGTGAGCCCTGCGCATCGCACGTGCATAGCCTCTTTGCAGCCTGCCCTCTCACACAGAAGGAGCTCGCCACCGACTCTACACTTCCCGCATGTGTCAAAGTGACCATCGATCACTACCTACGGGCCTATCAACGAGTGCAAGTTTCTCCATATTGCGGTCGCTCGTATCAAGTATCACCGCTGAATCCATGCAGGGGTGTTTGACTATCACTACTTGCGCTTGGACTTGATTGGCCGGTAGGTAGGGCTCTCGGTTGTCCATAGTGTACTTGGAGGTGTCCCATGGGTTGAAGGTGTAGTAAGCCTTGGACACCTTGTCCACGCCGAGGATGGAGTTCTTCAGCTTGAAGCTTGCGATCTGAGCTTCCGTGGGCGCGGGTAGCCAATCACACTTTAAAAAAGTGTAGAGCACACCGCCAATGCTAACCCGCAGAATGGCGTTGATGATACCATACCTGCGCACGAAATGTTCAATGTTTTTGTAATATACGTACAACATACCCTCAATATGTTGGGGACGTATTGCATATATGTTGCAGAGATATACGAAAAGGCAAAGAAGCATGCAAACTGGTGGTTGAGGTCGTACCTGTCCTCCCACTCGTCATCGGCATCGGCATCATTCTTGGGGACGGATGCGCGGACGAAACACTGGGTTGTCACTTTCCCTTTGTCCCCGTCTCTAGTGCGATAAAAGACACCGCCGATGTTCACCTTGTTGTACTTGGAACACATGGGTTCGGGACCCATCATGAGCGACTTCTCGTAAGCCGTGTATTGACGACCAAGCCATCCTTCAGGGTCCTCCAATGGATCGAACGCGATCGCGGGCACGACACCCACCTCTTGTCGGTTCCGCAGTGCTTGTTTAGAGCGCGCGGCATTCTCCCTGTGATGACAACATATTCTTAGTATACTTACAATATATGATAAACATACAGAAACAAGTTGACAATATGTTGCAGGTATACTATAGATAGTACATGCGTGCGAGCTTGCAGGTTGCACCTCCGCCGGAACAGGTCGTACTCGGCATGTTGTTGAAAAAGCTTTCGGTAAGCGGGAATACTCGCTCGCATCCAGCGTGTGAGTTGGTCAATCTCCAAGGACGTTAGCTCCAATGGCTTGCCCTTCTCCCCGAAGGTAGTGACCACGATGCCGGGAGCGGGGCCCGCCATCAAAGCCCGCGGGACACGGCCGGCAGTAGCTCTTTCTCGGTTCAAAAGCATGGTCAGGATGATGCCTCGTAGGGAGCGCAAGGTTTTCAACCTTAGATAGCCGTTCATGATGCTTGCCACGGGGAACGCATTGTTCTTCACCCACCTAGCTAGCTTGCCATTCATGGACTCGAAGGCATACATCCACCATTCACGCACAGGTCCGAATCGCAGGAGCAGATCGGCCCAGTGCCAGATTTTATGGGTGTTGATTGCAAGCCACTGTGGAGGACCATTCGCTTCCAAGTCCTCAAAGAAAAGTCTGGTCTGCTCTCTCAAATACTCCATATCATGCACGTACGAATCAATACGTTTGTAACATATATTCAACATACCTGTGACATGTGGAACTCATATCACACCAACATTGAATACGTACCCGAGGTTCTATGGAATGCGCGGTGCATTCCCGTATGATGATAGTCAGTTTGGACACAATGTCCTGCAGCGCATTGTCGACTTCACCATCATCGCGAGGCCAAGAGGACAATACCGCCAACAACTTGGACTCGAAAGCCTTCAAAGCCGCATGCGCCTTGAGGTGCTTTGCGTATTTTGCGCCGTTGGAGGCGGTTGAGGTGCGCAACAAATGCTTATGCCCATCGCCCCACCGGGTGACTCCCCGCAACTCCTTCAAGAAGGCGAGTGCTGTTTCCCGAGAACGTAAGGTGGTCGAAGCCTTCGGACGCGGCGGGATCCCCCATGGACCGTTTGTCATTTTGTACACCTCATGCGGTTCCCATGTCCGTGCTGCCGTATACCGTCAACACATGTATGACATATTGAACACAATTACAGAAATGTTGCACTAATACAAAACTCACCTTTCGAATTCTGCACCCACTCCGTTTGCCCCCATTTTGGGTGCAGGCCCAACTCCTCGCATTTGCGCGCGGCCTCGTTGAAATCCAGCCCAAGCAGCGTTGTTGCAAGCCTGTTTCCCAAGTTCATGATTTCGTGCATAGGATCATAGAGCCAATCCAACGCCAAGTTATAGTACGACAACCTTGCGAATGCGGCGGGCAACTTGAATCCGGTGGCCGAGAAACGTTCCGCCATGTCCGCTTTCGACCAACCTGATTTGGAAAGTGCCTCGTGTATTTCGCCCATTCGCTTGACAAACTCATGCGTGTAGTTCTCCGGCGGCCCTGCATGGCACGTGCACAAGTAATACAACATATATGTGGTATGTTGCAGGCATGTTGATGCATGTTGCAAACATGCTGCAAACAATCCCTTACCTTGCACTCCCGCCGGCTAGTGGAGGGCTCGTGGGTGCCTCAGCATTGGGCGGCGGGGGGGACTCCTTGCTTTGGGCCTCGTGCGCCTCGGGGGGCGCCTCGCCCGCATCTCTGCACAATATCGTCCCAACATGTGTTGAACATCCCATCAACATGCTGCAACCATCACGATAACGTGCTGCAGCACTATTGCGGCGAGCCACGTGAGGAATGGTGGGAGGGAAACCATGCCCCACGAGAGTCCCTTACCTTGCACTCCCGCCGGCTAGTGGAGGGCTCGTGGGTGCCTCAGCATTGGGCGGCGGGGGGGACTCCTTGCTTTGGGCCTCGTGCGCCTCGGGGCGGGGGCGCCTCGCCCGCATCTCTGCACAATATCCTCCCAACATGTTTTCAACATCCCATCAACATGCTGCAACCATCACGATAGCGTACTGCAGCACTATTGCAGCGAGCCACGTGATGAATGGTGGGAGGGAAATCATGCCCCACGAGAGTCCCTTACCTTGCCTCTTGCATGCCACGAATCCTTTCGACAATCCGTTGCAAGCAATTAGGCACCGGTGGAACAAGTCGAAACGATTTCCCCTTAAAGGTTACCGTTGCCGGTTCTAGCTCCAAGATGTCGGAAGGTGGTAACCAAGTCGGCCACGCGGTATTGTCTGGAAATAAATCGTGCGCCAATCTGGAGAAATCGTGCGGGAGCAGTTGCGTTGGCAGCCACTTATGATGCCATACCGTGTCCACTTCCACATAGTGCGGATCGACTTTCCTGCAATGTGTTCCAGGATCCCTACAATATAATCTCAATAATATGTATGCAACATATGGTAACCATGTTGCATACATGTAGCAAAGAGTCCTGTGAAGCAAGAAAGACACAACCTCGACGTCGAGAAGAAAGTGAAAGGGTGCTACCTCGCGGACAACTCCAGTTCCCTCGTAGATATTGGAAGATGTGGAGGCGCAATCCACGCCGAAAGGCGTTCCTTCTTCGTAATCGTTTCATACTCCGGGTCGCGGAAGCCTTCCGCGGTACTCCAATCTTCCGGGAATATGAGCTTGATATTGGGAGGGGGTTTGAGCGATGTACCCTCCCGAGCATTGGAAGGTTTGATCGGCTCTCGATCGGCTAAGCACCCGCCTTGCGCGGGATTTCTCATCGCGCGCTTGGCTAACGAAGATTGTTGTACGGGGGGGGGGCCGCCTTCCCTTGGACGAGGGCGGCGGCTCTAGCCGAAGGCAAGCCGGTTCGATGTCGCTCCGCATCACTTGGTGATGATGATTGAGGGGATCGTTCATGGCGAGGTCGCTTTTCACCATGAACAAATTGATCTCCTCGGACCATACTGCATTGAAGTCCCCTTTACCACGCCCATCACCCTTCGAAAATGTACTGCAACTATGCTGTAATATGTTGGACATATACTGCGGACATATTGACGATATAATGAAGGAACTTTCAAGTAAAGCAATAACCCAAAAGTAGGTTTTCGGACCCCCCCCACAAAAAACGCACACAAGCTATGTCGCAAAATATAGCTCCCGAGTCCATATAACAAGTCTCACCAGAATTGAAGAACATGTTTTTTCAACTTTTTTAGGGCTCACTTCAACACTTCCGCAGCATACTGAAAGGGGGGGCTAAAGGCAGGGCTCAAGGTCTTGAGCCCTCACGTATTGAAGTGAGCCCTCACGTATTGAAGTGAGCCCTCACGTATTGAAGTGATCCCTGCCTTGAGCTCTGCAGGCGGTTGCACGCGGTTGCACGCATATTGACCTTTACAAAAATTTAAAAACTTTTTAGAGGAGAATCTGTTCAATACTACTTCAATACGGGAGGGCTCACTGCAATACGTTACCGCTTGCAGGCGTATTGAAATGGCGTATTGGAGATGTATTGAAAACTGCTTATGTCAGCTTTGCCAGTGCCACGTCAGACGGATCTTCGCAAAACTGACTTGGCACTTTTTCGACCCATCTCCAATACGCCATTTCAATACGCCTGCAATCGCTAACGTATTAGAATGAGCCCTCACGTATTGCAGTAGTATTGAACAGATTGAACGATTTTCGGGGAAACAATTTTGGAATTTTAATTTTTAGGAGAATCTGCACCCCTCGTTCGTGAATCGAACGGCCGAAATCGTAACTCAAGAAGTACCCCCAAAATACTCAAGAAGTCCCCCCGAAATGGCCCAAAATATGATCTGGAAAAAACCTTCACTGGGACTCGAACCCATCATCCCAAGGGTGAGGGACCACCGCTCAACCACTACACCATTACAATGGATTGATTACGATAAGGGTAGTTTTCAATAATTATTGCCTATGCAATGTCACTGAGAGTCTGAGACATCGCATCGCATCGCATCGTCATCATCGTCGTCATCGTCGATCGTGCTCGCATGACGATGACGAGTCGATCCGATGTGACTTCTGAACGGCAGGGAAAGTTTTTGAGCACTTCGAATTTTCTGAACGGTCAAGTTCAAACTCACGTTATTGCACTCTTCACAGTTCGCCGTCAGCAGTGTTGCAGCAGCCTCACCAGTGAGTTGCGTGCTGTGATATTTTTAATTCTCACAGGTTGCAATATGGCACTGGTTTGCAGTGCATGTTTTGGTTATGCGTGTGTATTATTTTGTGTGTGCTTCTCGCGCTCATACTTGGCATGCGTGAAACTTTGACTAGGAGTGAACGGGAAATTCCCGCGAGTCCTTTGCACTCGAAATAGTTGGTTCAAATCCAACTCACTCCACATCCCCCCTTTACTTTCCTTTGCTTCTTTCGTTGACGACTGCTAATTTCTTTCTTCTTTACTAAACGTTAGTTGGTTGGTTTCGTTTTTCAGATCCGCTGAAAACGTTCGCGTGGCGAAGTCATATTAGGTTTTCATCTCGCGTTCATATTCGCATCTATTTGAGGTTGCTCGGTTGTTAATTATGTTTTCAATAAAGGCTTATTTTGTGCTTTTCCGCTTTTTACTAAGTGTTGGCTCTTTACTTTCCTTTTCAGATTGGCTGTTTTCGAGGAGGGCGAAATGGAGGAAATCGACCGCCTCGAGTACAACGTCAACTTCAAGCATCCCTTCAAACATTCTAGGTTGATAAGTCCTTTATGTTTTCAATAGAATATTCTTTTGTGCGTTTCCGCTTTTTTACTAAGTGTTGGCTCTTTACTTTCCATTTTAGATCGGTTGTTTTGGAGCGAAGCGAGATGGAGAAAATCGACCGCCTCGAGTACAACGTCAACTTCAAGCATCCCGTCAAGCGCTCTAGATGAATACATTGATTTTAGGTTGGCATCTTGTAAATAGAAAGTGCACGAGTAGAACATCATTTTGCGTATTGTAAATAGAAAGTGCACGAGTAGAACATTATTTTGTGTATTCGTTGGTATGATAAAATTTGATAGTCCCATTCGTATTCCTTTCTGCCTAGCTAGATACATGTTAATCGTAGTAAAGATGCTCGAGTGTTCCCTACTATTCTTATTTTGTTTATCTCGCATAGCATACGCATAGTGGAAACATAGTGAACACGACACTGCATGTTGCAAATGTGCAATATGTATGCTATAGGTCTATAATATATATCCAACATAGGCAACTTTTATTTCAATACATATGCAATATGTCCACAATATATATACAACATATTGAATTTGCATGTTCAATACGTATACAATAGGTCCGCAGTATGTATCCAACATACTGAATGTTCCGTTTCAATATATATGCAATATGTCCGCAATATATATACAACATATTGAATTTTCATGTTCAATATGTATGCGATAGGTCCGCAGTATGTATCCAACATACTGAATGTTCCGTTTCAATACATATTCAATAGGTCCACAATATATATACAACATATTGAATTTACATGTTCAATACGTATGCAATATGTCCTCAGTATGTATCCAACATACTGAATGTTCCGTTTCAATACATATTCAATAGGTCCACAATATATATACAACATATTGAATTTACATGTTCAATACGTATGCAATATGTCCGCAGTGTGTATCCAACATATTGAATGTTGACTTACAATATGTATACAATATGTATACAATATGTGGGCAATATGTCTGCAACATGCCTTCATAGTGTTTGCGACATGCATGGTGCATGTCTCCAACCCTATACTACACATATATTGAAGGCATATTGAAATAACTCTCTGCATCAGAACTTCAATATGTCTCCAATACGTGAGGGCTCATTCTAATACTATGTTGCACACATGTTGGAGCGCTTGCAAGCATATTGCACACATATTGTAACATTTTTTATTGTATTGAACATTTATTGTCAATACGCGTGCAATATGCCTGCAATATGTGTTCAATACGATGTATTGCACGCGTCCAGAAACGTAGGGTTGTCATGCTGAAATCATCACGGACATGACAATATTTCGGGCAACAACCCAAGAACTGCAGGGCTACAACCCAAAGATTGTAGGGCTGCAACCCTAAAACTGTAACAGCTGCTTCCTATAAGGACTGCATGCTATATCATGAGGTATAAAGGCAACTGACAACTGCCTTATGTTCACACTTCCTTGAGGGGGGAAGAAGGTGGATATATACATAATTACCTCATTATAATGTACAGATATACTACATGTATATAAACATACAGATATACTATATGTATATAACATAGATATATATACTATATATATACCAACACACACACTCAGTTAGCTGAAGGCATCTTTGGTGTTGTGTTTTGTTTCTTAGATGGCAGAAGAGGAAGAACCAGAAATCCCAGCCATCAATGTAGATCCATCAACATGGTTCTTTGACATCTTAGGTTCCTGTGATGCATACAGTCGGTTCAAGATTCCCAAGTGGATCGCTGGTTATGACAATACTCAGACCAGATTCGACCAGATAGGGTACTTCGACAATATCAGTCGCATGAGGCCCGACATGAGCAGATATAAGGATCCTCAGAATGAACCACATGAACCAGAAGATGAGTATACAGCAGATAATGCTCGAATAGTTTTTACAGATCCTGATGATGATTCTGTTCCAGCACCAGCTCCACCCACTTTGGTTCCAAAGGTGAAAATGACACCACCTAAGGAATTTAAAGCAGGACAGGATGCAGAGGTATGGTTGGACAGAGTGGACAGATATTTCCAGTTCACTTATCCAGGAGTTCCAGACAAGGACCTGATCACAGTATTCCTGACGCTTATCCAAAACAATGACCGACACTATTTCCAGGTAGGTGGCAAAGCAACCAGATGCCACGTATGAGAGGGTCAGAAGGATTTTCCTCAGTCAGTTTGGCAACCCCCATAAAAGATCAGTGGCTAAGAAACACCTAATGGCACTGACTCAAGGGAGCCAGACTTTCTCAGACTATTTGCGCACGTTCACGTCACTGGCTGCTTTAGCAGCAGTTGATCTGGACGATGTGTTGATAAAGGACAGATTTGTCAGCAGCATGGATCCTGATCTCCGCAGACAGTTCCACCTAAGATTCCTAACAGAGAATGAAAGGAATAATCTGTCGTGGCCACAAACCACACAGATACTGCTCGACTTGAATTATGTTGTTCATTCGAAGCAGTCAGAGACCCTTCACTATCGGGGGCAGAAGGAGCAGTCATTAGGAGGCCCAGTCAAAAAGGAGAAGGACAAGGGCCGTGGCAGAAAGCCATATGACAAATCCAATAGGAACTGGAATCAGAGCCAGAATGGCAATCAGAACTCAAATGCCAATCAGAATCGGAGCAAAGGGAAAGGTGGAAAAGGCAAAGGTAAAGGGAAAGGAAAAGCACAAAATCCTTCTCAGCCTTGCCAACGTTGTGGTCGTACCAATCACGCCACAAAGGATTGTTATTCCACCAAGACCCCAGATGGAAAAGCCATACAAGGCAAGCCACCAGCTCAGAATCCTTTCAGGAGACAGCAGCAACAGAATCAGGGTGCTAAGAATGATTCCGGCAAACTCATCAATACAATCAACACCCTGGTTAAGGAGTTAAAGAGTCAGCACAGCATCAATGCAGCAGTTGCAGCTCCAGCTCCAGCTTCAGCTCCAGATCCTCAGGGCTTGCCCTGTGCCGCCCTAGTTTTAGTGCAAAATGGTGTTATATAAGGTTGTCGAAAGTGGCCCCGTAGGGGAAGGGGGGCTGGGGCTGATTGGTTGAGGTGACTAATCTGGCCGCATAGGCCGAATCACTTCGATTCAAGCGGCGTGTAAAGCATCCCAAGATGCTAGAGGGTTGCCGAAATAAAGTATTTGGGGTGGTTGTTGGGGGGGGCAAGGTGAGAGCTTAAATTCGAGGGCACATCTGAGGGCCTCGGTGTCACGCGTGAATGGTACCAAGGCTGCCAAAAACCCGAACGTCATAGAGATATCAGCTCCGGATTGAAAGTGGGAATCCTAGCGGCATGTGCATCACAAATGATGTAAAACATGTTCCAAAGGTTCACTCGACCCCTGGGGGGGCTTGGAACCCCGTGGATCCGCCATATTTGGGGGAGGGGCTGGGGAACGATATCTCTATGACGGTTAGCCCCCACACGGGTGTGGGCAGGTACGATCCCGCTCTTTTTGTCATCCCGCTCTTTGCCTTTGCCCTGCTTGTCGGCACCGTTTGGGGCAGGAACATTCTCGCCTCGATCCTTCCCCAGTACGTCGGCGGGCTTCACTACCAGCACGTCGGCGGGCCTCACGTACTGTACACCATCGAGTGCCCAAAAGGCATCGAAGAGGGGGCCCTCGGTGGGCTGCCCAGCGTCAAAGAACTTGAGCACCGTCTCGGTGATCTGCTTGCTGGGCAGCTCGCCCGTGCCGTCCGAAGCGACACGGACTCCGCGGGCCGGGCCGTCAAAGCGCTGGAAAAAACCCCTTGGGGCATTCTTTGGTGGTTTTTAATTTCCACCGCCCCAGGGTGGTCACCTGACATTTCATGTAGGTGAGGCGGTTTTTCATGTATTCGCGGACGCACTCGTAGGAGAAGCCAGGAGTAGCCGTTTTAATCTTCTCCACGGCGTCGTCCAGGCTGTCTCCGTCCACAGTTGATATGGTGCAGCCACTAGTCCAGACCCCACTTTTGAGGTTGTTGCTGCAGACCAAATTTGTGGAGCGCTGCAAGGACTTCACCAGATGCTGTGGGGCCTCCTTGGTGGTGTGGAATACCCCCGCCGCATCGCCAGGAGTGCTGCCATGGACAGCCGCTTCCACCTTGACCCCCGGGTGAGGCGTAGGCACGGCAGCAGCGGCAGAAGCACCTACTGCCGCCAGCTGCTGACGTAGGCCCTGCATTTCTGTCTGCTGTGCGGCGAACTGCCGCATGAGCTCCACTAGCTGGGTGTTCTCTGACTGCGGGAGTGTGGTCTGAGTTACTTTCTTCGCGGGTTTACCCCCGCCCCGGGTCTTACGTACGAGTCTTACCATGATGTCTCGCTGTGCTGGCGGGTGGGCGGTGAACGAACGGTTCGTTCGTTTGACTGACGACGGGTAGTGCGAGGAACGAAGGTCTGTGGGAGAACTTTGACTTTCTGCGCTTCTCAGGCGCCGCCAGGCGAGGGATGGTACCAGGGTGGACAACATTGGTCCCATCGTGGTCCTAGGAGGGTCCACGCGATCAGATAGAGTCAACGCGCGGGATTTCGGGATTTTTCGAAATTCGAATTCGAATTTAAATTTTATGAATATAAGTTTTGCCGTGCGGCAAGTTTCCATCATCGTGGGTGCATGACCGAGTGGTCAAATGCTGGTAAGCCGAACGCGTTACACGCGAGGGTGAGGGGTTCGAATCCCCTTGGAGGCATGGGCATCCACGATTCCCCTTGCGTTCTAGCGATATGAGGCGATTGCCGCCAACGACGCCGCTAGTGCACAAGGGGCGTCGTGGGTGCCCACCCACGCCTTCATGCCTTTTTAAGTTTCAGTAATTCATCGAGACCGTCCGATTAAGACTGGGGGGGTTCATCTGGTCCGTCGTTGTACTGTCCGCTGGGAAGCAATCCCACAGAGTGCCTGTTCTTCGATATTTTCCCCTTTGGTTCGTTTAAAAAAAGCGCGTGCGCACAAAAATGCCGATATCTCACGGGAAAAAACCATTTTTGCTTTTTTGTTTGGCAGGATATATTGCAATCAACCTGCCCCTTTTAGTGCCCAAATTTTGTTTTTTTCGATTTTTGGGTCGATTTTCGCCACCTCTCAACTAGGATTTTTTACACCGCTGCTTGCCTCGCCGACGTTCTTTAGATAGGTCCACGTGAGGTCCATGTGACCAGAATTTCCCAAAATGTGAAACTGTGCGTCGGTCCCATAGGCTTCATCACGGGTCCATGCCGTCGGTCCGACAGTGGTCCGATGTATTATTTGGCAAGTCCACGCGAGGTCCATGCATAGTCAGACATTTTTGCACCACATGGACCCGGACCCACGCCTAGACCAAGCGTTTATTTTTGTAAATCTCGGGGACCCGCCGATTTTCATGGGGACAGCGTGAGAGCGAGCCTTTAACACTGGTCGGTCCAAGTGAGGTCCATGTGTAACGCGTAACCCAAAAATGCACTTTTTGAGCAAAAAAGGCAAAAAACACCTGTGCGTCGGTCCCATAGGCTTCATTACGGGTCCATGCCGCCGTCGGTCCGACAGTGGTTCAACGGGTTATTTGGCAAGTCCATGCGAGGTCCATGCATGGTCAGACATTTTTGCACCACATGGACCCGGACCCACGCCTAAACCAAGCGTTTATTTTTCCTTACCCCATGGGGGCGGGCTGTGTTCCACCTAAGGGACCATAGGGTTTATTAGGGTTGCGGCGTATTGCTGCGGCGGATCCCGGACGGGTCCGTGTGGGGTCCGTGTGGGGTCCAAGGCATGGTACCGACGGGTCCAAGGTGTGGGACCGGTTATGGACTAGGTAGTGCCCCATCGGTCCGAGCCCCCGCCCTCGTATTGTACTGCTCAATTTGAACACGTACTCACCCGAGCGTGCTTCGTGTATGCATGACCTTTTGCAGGTGTTCTACGTGCACCATGCTGGATTGATTGGTTTATCACTCGTCTATGTGACGATAGATGGCGACTCCACAGGACATACAAGGGAGCCGCCCGGGACGGTACGTTTCAGAGTACGGCATTTGTCCGTGTGATCAATGCCACCACCGAGGGCTTACGACACGTGAACTTGGCCGCCGTCAAATTCTCCGACACGTCAAACGATTTGGTGTTTACATTCCGCAAGAGGAGTCCGAAGAAGAGCTGGATGAGCAAGATGATGAGATGGGCGGTGCGGATCGTGACCATACCCCTCGGGACGCCGAGGTGATATCCAACTTTGAAGCGTTGGCGAAACACATCGAGGACTTGGGGTTTGGGAAACAACAACGTGATGATGATGGCGAATCGTCATCCGGAGACGACAGCGGCGACGGGGAAGGCGGTGGCGAGGAGGATGAAGATGCCGAAGACCTTACCGACGACTCTGCAGATGATTCCGATGGCGAAGGCGATGTGGTGAGTGCGGTGTTCAGGATGTGGTACCCATTGGGAACCTTGTGGGGACCGAAGGGTCCGGGATTAGGTACCGGTCTAGGACCAGTACATGTCGCCTCATACTTTTCTAGTAGTGAGTACTGCTTGCAAGTTGAGCGAGGTACTCATATTGGCGGTGGTTCTGGACCGGACCGTTGACTTTGTTGGTGAAGTTGCTGACGATGAAGACGATCACGCCGCTTGAAGCATGGACCTCGAGCGTACCCACGCTGGACCTGTCGTGGACCCGCACTGGACCCGCACTGGACCCGCTTTGGACCTATCGGGGACCTTTTGTATACCTCTCTTTTTCGATGTATGATGATATTACTAGTATGCTAGCAACCGTTTCTTACCGACAAAACTTGTAACATATGTACGGTGTAAATATTTTTACGGGTCCGTGCGGGGTCCATGCGAGGTCCACGCATCACCTTCCCCGTGCGGTATATTTGTCACATGGACTCCACTTAATAACCGCATGGACCTGCCGAATAATCGTATGGACCCACAAAATAATAATCACCACGCAACCCATGTCGGGTGCGCCACCCCACGGGTCCATGCGAGGTCCACACATCACCTTCCCCGTGCACCCTATCTCGGGTGCGCCACCCCACGGGTCCATGCGAGGTCCACGCATCACCTTCCCCGCGCACCCCAGCCATCTCGGGTGCTCCACCCCACGGGTCCATGCGAGGTCCACGCATCGCCTTCCCCGTGCAGTCCATCTCGGGTGCTCCACCCACTAGTCCATGCGGGGTCCATGCGAGGTCCACGCATCGCCTTCACCACGCAACCCATTTGCCGGGTGCGCCACCCCACGGGTTCATGCGAGGTCCACACATCGCCTTCTTCGCGCAGTCTATCTCGGGTGCGCCACCCCACGGGTCCATGCGAGGTCCACGCATCGCCTTCCCCGTGCAGTCCATCTCGAGTGCGCCCCCCACTGGTCCATGCGGGGTTCATGCGGGGTCCACGCACCGCCTTCACCACGCAACCCATGGTTGCCGGGTGCGCCACACCACGGGTCCATGCGAGGTCCACGCATCGCCTTCCCCGCGCAGTCTATCTCGGGTGTGCCACCCTACGGGTCCATGCGGGGCCCATGCTGGGTCCATGCGAGGTCCACGCATCGCCTTCACCACGCACCCCATCTTGGGTGCGCCACTCCCGGGTCCATGCGGGGTCCATGCGAGGTCCACGCATCGCCTCCCCCGTGCAGTCCATCTCGAGTGCTCCACCCATGGGTCCATGCGGGGTCCACGCGGGGTCCACGCGAGGTCCATATATGGTCCGTACGGTTGGGCGCCTATCGGAGGTTTGGTCCGTGCTGAACTTAACGGGTCCAACCTGGGTCCGAGCGATCATGTTTGGTCCAGGGTCGGTCCGGGGTCGGTCCAGGGTCGGCCCGGGGTCGGTCCAGGGTCGGTCCATGCACCACATGCTGCCTTAAAGCATGGCCATACGGGTCCATGCGAGGTCCCCCACGCCAGCGGCGAGGAATCCGTGGTGAGATTTCGATGGACACATGGACCCCACATGGACCGACGAAACACCGACCGAGAAATCAGTGGTACTACGTGTGGGACCCACCCCGGACCGATAGGGATTTTTGGACCAATCTAGTGGTAAAAACCCGAAGGCTTCATCGACGGGTCCATGTGATCCATTTTTCACGGGTCCATGTGGGGTCCATGTGGTCCCTACGGGTCCATATGGGGTCCATGCGAGGTCCCTACTGGTCCCGGGACCGCATGGACCCGTCCTTATTTGGTAGGGACGGGTGTGGGCAGGTCGGTACCACCGAGTTAACTGTTTGTGGCGGGCTCTAGCGCGACGTAGATGGCAAGGGGCAGGTGCCCACTTGCGAAGAACATAAGGTGGGAGGTGTGGAGTGAATTTGGGAGCAAGGGCTTGCCCTGTGCCGCCCTAGTTTTAGTGCAAAATGGTGTTATATAAGGTTGTCGAAAGTGGCCCTGTAGGGGGGGGCTGGGGCTGAGTGGTTGAGGTGACTAATCTGGCCGCATAGGCCGAATCACTTCGATTCAAGCGGCGTGTAAAGCATCCCAAGATGCTAGAGGGTTGTCGAAATAAAGTATTTGGGGTGGTTGTTGGGAGAGAGGGGGGGCAAGGTGAGAGCTTAAATTCGAGGGCACATCTGAGGGCCTCGGTGTCACGCGTGAATGGTACCAAGGCTGCCAAAACCCCAAACGTCATAGAGATATCAGCTCCGGATTGAAAGTGGGAATCCTAGCGGCATGTGCATCACAAATGATGTAAATCATGTCCCAAAGGTGCACTCGACCCCTGGGGGGGCTTGGAACCCCGTGGATCCGCCATATTTAGGGGAGGGGCTGGGGAACGATATCTCTATGACGGTTAGCCCCCACACGGGTGTGGGCAGGTCGGTACCACCGAGTTCACTGCTTGTGGCGGGCTCTAGCGCGACGTAAATGGCAAGGGGCAGGTGCCCACTTGCGAAGAACATAAGGTGGGAGGTGTGGAGTGAATTTGGGAGCAAGGGCTTGCCCTGTAAGCCTGAAGCAGGGGAAGAGCTTGCCAGAGGACTGGCAGCAGCATCAGCCCTGAAGGCGACAACTGAGTGGTCTTTCAAGCGATATTCCCTGGTGTGACACAGTTACCCGGTGGATTCAGAGTTAATTACTTTTCCAGCCTGGAGTGCTGCTTACTACTGGAGTGACCTTCTGGTGCTTTATCATAATGTGTTGGAGAGTTCTTCTATCTTTTCTACAGTATTGGTCAGCCGGTGAGGCCCTCATGTCACAGGCCACCTTCTGAATCAGCAGTAGTGCTGCGAATCCAGGGTGCTCAGCACACTGGCTTAGCTTCCAACTCTGCCAGCGACCTGGTACTTGTTTACTGGACTTGGGAGTGAGCTTACATGCCAGCCATGGTTCCCTTGATTAGCAGTGGTGTTGTGAATCCAGGGGTGCTCAGCACACTGGCCTAGCTCACACCGCTGCATATCAGTGCTATTCTTGGTGTTGTGGAGTTGCCCTCACTGTCATTGTGCTCTTGATGAACTCTGGTCCAGCTAATCCAGAAGTGCTCAGCACACTGGCCCAGCTTTAACTTTTCCAGGTCTAGCAGCCACTCGCCACCTCGCTTGTCGCAGATTGCACGACCGTCTCAAGCTGTCGCGGAGCCGTCTCGGGCCAGGCCCAGTGGCCATTCGCCACTGCGCTTCGCGCACATCGCGTACGCTCGCACTCCGTCGCCTCCATCCAGCGGCCATGAGACCGAGGATTTGGTGTCGTCAGATCCTGACAGCAGCCCTCCTCGTGGGAGGTCGCCCTCTGCATCGCCTGCCATGACCAACGTTGGCTCGTGGGCGAACTCTGTCCGTGTTCCGCGTGGCTCCCCGTCAATTTCTTCGGGAGGCCCACCTCCTACGCCTCCGAGTCCGCCGCGGGCGGGTCCCCTGCCTCGGGCTCCTGGGTGGGTGCCTAGATGGTGATACGACCCAGTATGCTGAACAAGCCCATATTTGAGGCTGTGCTACTGCACGCAGCAGCTACAGATGGGGGATGTTGGAATCTGGGCTTGCATGTAAGAGTTCAGCGTTCGATAACAGGGTATCAGAATTTTAAAAAATTTGTAGCTCTACGATCTTATGCTGTGTTGAGAATTGCTCGATCAGTTACCGGCACCAGTGGATATTAATGATGCTTATGATCAGTCGCGAGTGTTAAGTTCGTTCGATTTCGAGATTGTACCATCATATGCACGCGTTTGCGACAGCTGTAACAAACGCCGGCTTTTCATGGTACCGCGCCGGGTTTGTTCAGCTGGTGACACGCATGACAGTGGTGACAGCATGACAGGCTTTACGAAGATGACCATCTGTGAGATGCAGACTTGTCAGAGAAGATATGGTCACCATCAAGTGACCAGGGAATGATAAGACGAAGATGGCAGTGACTCCTTTGCCGCTGACGTGTCAGTCAGAATGCGGTAAACGGTAACATTGTTAGAGCTGGCATGGAATAATGACTTTCTATTGGCCAGATGAAGATTTAAGGGCTAGAACCCGTTACAGTTTTGGGAAATGTGACAGGACATTGAGATATAAGTAGACT
>LGRX02024725.1:0-32814 GCA_001247695.2 Cymbomonas tetramitiformis | reverse complement strand
TGAAATGGCGTATTGGAGATGTATTGAAAACTGCTGATGTCAGCTTTGCCAGTGCCACGTCAGACGGATCTTCGCAAAACTGACTTGGCACTTTTTCGACCCATCTCCAATACGCCATTTCAATACGCCTGCAATCGCTAACGTATTAGAATGAGCCCTCACGTATTGCAGTAGTATTGAACAGATTGAACGATTTTCGGGGAAACAATTTTGGAATTTTAATTTTTAGGAGAATCTGCACCCCTCGTTCGTGAATCGAACGGCCGAAATCGTAACTCAAGAAGTACCCCCAAAATACTCAAGAAGTCCCCCCGAAATGGCCCAAAATATGATCTGGAAAAAACCTTCACTGGGACTCGAACCCATCATCCCAAGGGTGAGGGACCACCGCTCAACCACTACACCATTACAAT
Source organism: Cymbomonas tetramitiformis (assembly GCA_001247695.2). Classification (NCBI taxonomy): domain Eukaryota; kingdom Viridiplantae; phylum Chlorophyta; class Pyramimonadophyceae; order Pyramimonadales; family Pyramimonadaceae; genus Cymbomonas; species Cymbomonas tetramitiformis. The sequence continues at coordinate 32,401 of LGRX02024725.1, read as the reverse complement.
GGATTGATTACGATAAGGGTAGTTTTCAATAATTATTGCCTATGCAATGTCACTGAGAGTCTGAGACATCGCATCGCATCGCATCGTCATCATCGTCGTCATCGTCGATCGTGCTCGCATGACGATGACGAGTCGATCCGATGTGACTTCTGAACGGCAGGGAAAGTTTTTGAGCACTTCGAATTTTCTGAACGGTCAAGTTCAAACTCACGTTATTGCACTCTTCACAGTTCGCCGTCAGCAGTGTTGCAGCAGCCTCACCAGTGAGTTGCGTGCTGTGATATTTTTAATTCTCACAGGTTGCAATATGGCACTGGTTTGCAGTGCATGTTTTGGTTATGCGTGTGTATTATTTTGTGTGTGCTTCGCGCGCTCATACTTGGCATGCGTGAAACTTTGACTAGGGAGTGAACGGGAAATTCCCGCGAGTCCTTTGCACTCGATATAGTTGGTTCAAATCCAACTCACTCCACATCCCCCTTTTACTTTCCTTTGCTTCTTTCGTTGACGACTGCTAATTTCTTTCTTCTTTACTAAACGTTAGTTGGTTGGTTTCGTTTTTCAGATCCGCTGAAAACGTTCGCGTGGCGAAGTCATATTAGGTTTTCATCTCGCGTTCATATTCGCATTTATTTGAGGTTGCTCGGTTGTTAATTATGTTTTCAATAAAGGTTTATTTTGTGCTTTTCCGCTTTTTACTAAGTGTTGGCTCTTTACTTTCCTTTTCAGATTGGCTGTTTTCGAGGAGGGCGAAATGGAGGAAATCGACCGCCTCGAGTACAACGTCAACTTCAAGCATCCCTTCAAACATTCTAGGTTGATAAGTCCTTTATGTTTTCAATAGAATATTCTTTTGTGCGTTTCCGCTTTTTTACTAAGTGTTGGCTCTTTACTTTCCATTTTAGATCGGTTGTTTTGGAGCGAAGCGAGATGGAGAAAATCGACCGCCTCGAGTACAACGTCAACTTCAAGCATCCCGTCAAGCGTTCTAGATGAATACATTGATTTTAGGTTGGCATCTTGTAAATAGAAAGTGCACGAGTAGAACATCATTTTGCGTATTGTAAATAGAAAGTGCACGAGTAGAACATTATTTTGTGTATTCGTTGGTATGATAAAATTTGATAGTCCCATTCGTATTCCTTTCTGCCTAGCTAGATACATGTTAATCGTAGTAAAGATGCTCGAGTGTTCCCTACTATTCTTATTTTGTTTATCTCGCATAGCATACGCATAGTGGAAACATAGTGAACACACTGCATGTTGCAAATGTGCAATATGTATGCTATAGGTCTATAATATATATCCAACATAGGCAACTTTTATTTCAATACATATGCAATATGTCCACAATATATATACAACATATTGAATTTGCATGTTCAATACGTATACAATAGGTCCGCAGTATGTATCCAACATACTGAATGTTCCGTTTCAATATATATGCAATATGTCCGCAATATATATACAACATATTGAATTTTCATGTTCAATATGTATGCAATAGGTCCGCAGTATGTATCCAACATACTGAATGTTCCGTTTCAATACATATTCAATAGGTCCACAATATATATACAACATATTGAATTTACATGTTCAATACGTATGCAATATGTCCGCAGTATGTATCCAACATACTGAATGTTCCGTTTCAATACATATTCAATAGGTCCACAATATATATACAACATATTGAATTTACATGTTCAATACGTATGCAGTAGGTCCGCAGTGTGTATCCAACATATTGAATGTTGACTTACAATATGTATACAATATGTATACAATATGTGGGCAATATGTCTGCAACATGCCTTCATAGTGTTTGCGACATGCATGGTGCATGTCTCCAACCCTATACTACACATATATTGAAGGCATATTGAAATAACTCTCTGCATCAGAACTTCAATATGTCTCCAATACGTGAGGGCTCATTCTAATACTATGTTGCACACATGTTGGAGCGCTTGCAAGCATATTGCACACATATTGTAACATTTTTTATTGTATTGAACATTTATTGTCAATACGCGTGCAATATGCCTGCAATATGTGTTCAATACGATGTATTGCACGCGTCCAGAAACGTAGGGTTGTCATGCTGAAATCATCACGGACATGACAATATTTCGGGCAACAACCCAAGAACTGCAGGGCTACAACCCAAAGATTGTAGGGCTGCAACCCTAAAACTGTAACAGCTGCTTCCTATAAGGACTGCATGCTATATCATGAGGTATAAAGGCAACTGACAACTGCCTTATGTTCACACTTCCTTGAGGGGGGAAGAAGGTGGATATATACATAATTACCTCATTATAATGTACAGATATACTACATGTATATAAACATACAGATATACTATATGTATATAACATAGATATATATACTATATATATACCAACACACACACTCAGTTAGCTGAAGGCATCTTTGGTGTTGTGTTTTGTTTCTTAGATGGCAGAAGAGGAAGAACCAGAAATCCCAGCCATCAATGTAGATCCATCAACATGGTTCTTTGACATCTTAGGTTCCTGTGATGCATACAGTCGGTTCAAGATTCCCAAGTGGATCGCTGGTTATGACAATACTCAGACCAGATTCGACCAGATAGGGTACTTCGACAATATCAGTCGCATGAGGCCCGACATGAGCAGATATAAGGATCCTCAGAATGAACCACATGAACCAGAAGATGAGTATACAGCAGATAATGCTCGAATAGTTTTTACAGATCCTGATGATGATTCTGTTCCAGCACCAGCTCCACCCACTTTGGTTCCAAAGGTGAAAATGACACCACCTAAGGAATTTAAAGCAGGACAGGATGCAGAGGTATGGTTGGACAGAGTGGACAGATATTTCCAGTTCACTTATCCAGGAGTTCCAGACAAGGACCTGATCACAGTATTCCTGACGCTTATCCAAAACAATGACCGACACTATTTCCAGGTAGGTGGCAAAGCAACCAGATGCCACGTATGAGAGGGTCAGAAGGATTTTCCTCAGTCAGTTTGGCAACCCCCATAAAAGATCAGTGGCTAAGAAACACCTAATGGCACTGACTCAAGGGAGCCAGACTTTCTCAGACTATTTGCGCACGTTCACGTCACTGGCTGCTTTAGCAGCAGTTGATCTGGACGATGTGTTGATAAAGGACAGATTTGTCAGCAGCATGGATCCTGATCTCCGCAGACAGTTCCACCTAAGATTCCTAACAGAGAATGAAAGGAATAATCTGTCGTGGCCACAAACCACACAGATACTGCTCGACTTGAATTATGTTGTTCATTCGAAGCAGTCAGAGACCCTTCACTATCGGGGGCAGAAGGAGCAGTCATTAGGAGGCCCAGTCAAAAAGGAGAAGGACAAGGGCCGTGGCAGAAAGCCATATGACAAATCCAATAGGAACTGGAATCAGAGCCAGAATGGCAATCAGAACTCAAATGCCAATCAGAATCGGAGCAAAGGGAAAGGTGGAAAAGGCAAAGGTAAAGGGAAAGGAAAAGCACAAAATCCTTCTCAGCCTTGCCAACGTTGTGGTCGTACCAATCACGCCACAAAGGATTGTTATTCCACCAAGACCCCAGATGGAAAAGCCATACAAGGCAAGCCACCAGCTCAGAATCCTTTCAGGAGACAGCAGCAACAGAATCAGGGTGCTAAGAATGATTCCGGCAAACTCATCAATACAATCAACACCCTGGTTAAGGAGTTAAAGAGTCAGCACAGCATCAATGCAGCAGTTGCAGCTCCAGCTCCAGCTTCAGCTCCAGATCCTCAGGGCTTGCCCTGTGCCGCCCTAGTTTTAGTGCAAAATGGTGTTATATAAGGTTGTCGAAAGTGGCCCTGTAAGGGGGGGCTGGGGCTGATTGGTTGAGGTGACTAATCTGGCCGCATAGGCCGAATCACTTCGATTCAAGCGGCGTGTAAAGCATCCCAAGATGCTAGAGGGTTGCCGAAATAAAGTATTTGGGGTGGTTGTTGGGGGGGGGCAAGGTGAGAGCTTAAATTCGAGGGCACATCTGAGGGCCTCGGTGTCACGCGTGAATGGTACCAAGGCTGCCAAAAACCCGAACGTCATAGAGATATCAGCTCCGGATTGAAAGTGGGAATCCTAGCGGCATGTGCATCACAAATGATGTAAAACATGTCCCAAAGGTTCACTCGACCCCTGGGGGGGCTTGGAACCCCGTGGATCCGCCATATTTAGGGGAGGGGCTGGGGAACGATATCTCTATGACGGTTAGCCCCCACACGGGTGTGGGCAGGTACGATCCCGCTCTTTTTGTCATCCCGCTCTTTGCCTTTGCCCTGCTTGTCGGCACCGTTTGGGGCAGGAACATTCTCGCCTCGATCCTTCCCCAGTACGTCGGCGGGCTTCACTACCAGCACGTCGGCGGGCCTCACGTACTGTACACCATCGAGTGCCCAAAAGGCATCGAAGAGGGGGCCCTCGGTGGGCTGCCCAGCGTCAAAGAACTTGAGCACCGTCTCGGTGATCTGCTTGCTGGGCAGCTCGCCCGTGCCGTCCGAAGCGACACGGACTCCGCGGGCCGGGCCGTCAAAGCGCTGGAAAAAACCCCTTGGGGCATTCTTTGGTGGTTTTTAATTTCCACCGCCCCAGGGTGGTCACCTGACATTTCATGTAGGTGAGGCGGTTTTTCATGTATTCGCGGACGCACTCGTAGGAGAAGCCAGGAGTAGCCGTTTTAATCTTCTCCACGGCGTCGTCCAGGCTGTCTCCGTCCACAGTTGATATGGTGCAGCCACTAGTCCAGACCCCACTTTTGAGGTTGTTGCTGCAGACCAAATTTGTGGAGCGCTGCAAGGACTTCACCAGATGCTGTGGGGCCTCCTTGGTGGTGTGGAATACCCCCGCCGCATCGCCAGGAGTGCTGCCATGGACAGCCGCTTCCACCTTGACCCCCGGGTGAGGCGTAGGCACGGCAGCAGCGGCAGAAGCACCTACTGCCGCCAGCTGCTGACGTAGGCCCTGCATTTCTGTCTGCTGTGCGGCGAACTGCCGCATGAGCTCCACTAGCTGGGTGTTCTCTGACTGCGGGAGTGTGGTCTGAGTTACTTTCTTCGCGGGTTTACCCCCGCCCCGGGTCTTACGTACGAGTCTTACCATGATGTCTCGCTGTGCTGGCGGGTGGGCGGTGAACGAACGGTTCGTTCGTTTGACTGACGACGGGTAGTGCGAGGAACGAAGGTCTGTGGGAGAACTTTGACTTTCTGCGCTTCTCAGGCGCCGCCAGGCGAGGGATGGTACCAGGGTGGACAACATTGGTCCCATCGTGGTCCTAGGAGGGTCTACGCGATCAGATAGAGTCAACGCGCGGGATTTCGGGATTTTTCGAAATTCGAATTCGAATTTCAATTTTATGAATATAAGTCTTGCCGTGCGGCAAGTTTCCATCATCGTGGGTGCATGGCCGAGTGGTCAAATGTTGGTAAGCCGAACGCGTTACACGCGAGGGTGAGGGGTTCGAATCCCCTTGGAGGCATGGGCATCCACGATTCCCCTTGTGTTCTAGCGATATGAGGCGATTGCCGCCAACGACGCCGCTAGTGCACAAGGGGCGTCGTGGGTGCCCACCCACGCCTTCATGCCTTTTTAAGTTTCAGTAATTCATTGAGACCGTCCGATTAAGACTGGGGGGTTCATCTGGTCCGTCAATTGCACCGTTCGCTGGGAACAGGAAATCATTCCCACAGAGCACCTGTTCTTCGATTTTTTCCCTTTAGTTCGATTTGAAAAAATCGCACGCACAAAAATGCCGATATCTCACGGGAAAAAAACATTTTTGCTTTTTTGTTTGGCAGGATATATTGCAATCAACCTGCCCCTTTTAGTGCCCAAATTTTGTTTTTTTCGATTTTTGGGTCGATTTTCGCCACCTCTCAACTAGGAATTTTTACACCGCTGCTTGCCTCGCCGACGTTCTTTAGATAGGTCCACGTGAGGTCCATGTGACCAGAATCCCCCAAAATGTGAAACTGTGCGTCGGTCCCACAGGCTTCATCACGGGTCCATGCCGTCGGTCCGACAGTGGTCCGATGTATTATTTGGCAAGTCCACGCGAGGTCCATGCATAGTCAGACATTTTTGCACCACATGGACCCGGACCCACGCCTAGACCAAGCGTTTATTTTTGTAAATCTCGGGGACCCGCCGATTTTCATGGGGACAGCGTGAGAGCGAGCCTTTAACACTGGTCGGTCCAAGTGAGGTCCATGTGTAACGCGTAACCCAAAAATGCACTTTTTGAGCAAAAAAGGCAAAAAACACCTGTGCGTCGGTCCCATAGGCTTCATTACGGGTCCATGCCGCCGTCGGTCCGACAGTGGTTCAACGGGTTATTTGGCAAGTCCATGCGAGGTCCATGCATGGTCAGACATTTTTGCACCACATGGACCCGGACCCACGCCTAAACCAAGCGTTTATTTTTCCTTACCCCATGGGGGCGGGCTGTGTTCCACCTAAGGGACCATAGGGTTTATTAGGGTTGCGGCGTATTGCTGCGGCGGATCCCGGACGGGTCCGTGTGGGGTCCGTGTGGGGTCCAAGGCATGGTACCGACGGGTCCAAGGTGTGGGACCGGTTATGGACTAGGTAGTGCCCCATCGGTCCGAGCCCCCGCCCTCGTATTGTACTGCTCAATTTGAACACGTACTCACCCGAGCGTGCTTCGTGTATGCATGACCTTTTGCAGGTGTTCTACGTGCACCATGCTGGATTGATTGGTTTATCACTCGTCTATGTGACGATAGATGGCGACTCCACAGGACATACAAGGGAGCCGCCCGGGACGGTACGTTTCAGAGTACGGCATTTGTCCGTGTGATCAATGCCACCACCGAGGGCTTACGACACGTGAACTTGGCCGCCGTCAAATTCTCCGACACGTCAAACGATTTGGTGTTTACATTCCGCAAGAGGAGTCCGAAGAAGAGCTGGATGAGCAAGATGATGAGATGGGCGGTGCGGATCGTGACCATACCCCTCGGGACGCCGAGGTGATATCCAACTTTGAAGCGTTGGCGAAACACATCGAGGACTTGGGGTTTGGGAAACAACAACGTGATGATGATGGCGAATCGTCATCCGGAGACGACAGCGGCGACGGGGAAGGCGGTGGCGAGGAGGATGAAGATGCCGAAGACCTTACCGACGACTCTGCGGATGATTCCGATGGCGAAGGCGATGTGGTGAGTGCGGTGTTCAGGATGTGGTACCCATTGGGAACCTTGTGGGGACCGAAGGGTCCGGGATTAGGTACCGGTCTAGGACCAGTACATGTCGCCTCATACTTTTCTAGTAGTGAGTACTGCTTGCAAGTTGAGCGAGGTACTCATATTGGCGGTGGTTCTGGACCGGACCGTTGACTTTGTTGGTGAAGTTGCTGACGATGAAGACGATCACGCCGCTTGAAGCATGGACCTCGAGCGTACCCACGCTGGACCTGTCGTGGACCCGCACTGGACCCGCACTGGACCCGCTTTGGACCTATCGGGGACCTTTTGTATACCTCTCTTTTTCGATGTATGATGATATTACTAGTATGCTAGCAACCGTTTCTTACCGACAAAACTTGTAACATATGTACGGTGTAAATATTTTTACGGGTCCGTGCGGGGTCCATGCGAGGTCCACGCATCACCTTCCCCGTGCGGTATATTTGTCACATGGACTCCACTTAATAACCGCATGGACCTGCCGAATAATCGTATGGACCCACAAAATAATAATCACCACGCAACCCATGTCGGGTGCGCCACCCCACGGGTCCATGCGAGGTCCACACATCACCTTCCCCGTGCACCCTATCTCGGGTGCGCCACCCCACGGGTCCATGCGAGGTCCACGCATCACCTTCCCCGCGCACCCCAGCCATCTCGGGTGCTCCACCCCACGGGTCCATGCGAGGTCCACGCATCGCCTTCCCCGTGCAGTCCATCTCGGGTGCTCCACCCACTAGTCCATGCGGGGTCCATGCGAGGTCCACGCATCGCCTTCACCACGCAACCCATTTGCCGGGTGCGCCACCCCACGGGTTCATGCGAGGTCCACACATCGCCTTCTTCGCGCAGTCTATCTCGGGTGCGCCACCCCACGGGTCCATGCGAGGTCCACGCATCGCCTTCCCCGTGCAGTCCATCTTGGGTGCGCCCCCCACTGGTCCATGCGGGGTCCATGCGGGGTCCACGCATCGCCTTCACCACGCAACCCATGCCGGGTGCGCCACACCACGGGTCCATGCGAGGTCCACGCATCGCCTTCCCCGCGCAGTCTATCTCGGGTGTGCCACCCTACGGGTCCATGCGGGGCCCATGCTGGGTCCATGCGAGGTCCACGCATCGCCTTCACCACGCACCCTATCTCGGGTGCGCCACTCCCGGGTCCATGCGGGGTCCATGCGAGGTCCACGCATCGCCTCCCCCGTGCAGTCCATCTCGAGTGCTCCACCCATGGGTCCATGCGGGGTCCACGCGGGGTCCACGCGAGGTCCATATATGGTCCGTACGGTTGGGCGCCTATCGGAGGTTTGGTCCGTGCTGAACTTAACGGGTCCAACCTGGGTCCGAGCGATCATGTTTGGTCCAGGGTCGGTCCGGGCTCGGTCCGGGCGGGTCGGTCCAGGGTCGGTCCATGCACCACATGCTGCCTTAAAGCATGGCCATACGGGTCCATGCGAGGTCCCCCACGCCAGCGGCGAGGAATCCGTGGTGAGATTTCGATGGACACATGGACCCCACATGGACCGACGAAACACCGCATGGACCCATGGTGAAATGTCGCATGGACCGAGAAATCAGTGGTACTACGTGTGGGACCCACCCCGGACCGATAGGGATTTTTGGACCAATCTAGTGGTAAAAACCCGAAGGCTTCATCGACGGGTCCATGTGATCCATTTTTCACGGGTCCATGTGGGGTCCATGTGGTCCCTACGGGTCCATATGGGGTCCATGCGAGGTCCCTACTGGTCCCGGGACCGCATGGACCCGTCCTTATTTGGTAGGGACGGGTGTGGGCAGGTCGGTACCACCGAGTTAACTGTTTGTGGCGGGCTCTAGCGCGACGTAGATGGCAAGGGGCAGGTGCCCACTTGCGAAGAACATAAGGTGGGAGGTGTGGAGTGAATTTGGGAGCAAGGGCTTGCCCTGTGCCGCCCTAGTTTTAGTGCAAAATGGTGTTATATAAGGTTGTCGAAAGTGGCCCTGTAGGGGGGGGCTGGGGCTGATTGGTTGAGGTGACTAATCTGGCCGCATAGGCCGAATCACTTCGATTCAAGCGGCGTGTAAAGCATCCCAAGATGCTAGAGGGTTGTCGAAATAAAGTATTTGGGGTGGTTGTTGGGAGAGAGGGGGGGCAAGGTGAGAGCTTAAATTCGAGGGCACATCTGAGGGCCTCGGTGTCACGCGTGAATGGTACCAAGGCTGCCAAAACCCCAAACGTCATAGAGATATCAGCTCCGGATTGAAAGTGGGAATCCTAGCGGCATGTGCATCACAAATGATGTAAATCATGTCCCAAAGGTGCACTCGACCCCTGGGGGGGCTTGGAACCCCGTGGATCCGCCATATTTAGGGGAGGGGCTGGGGAACGATATCTCTATGACGGTTAGCCCCCACACGGGTGTGGGCAGGTCGGTACCACCGAGTTCACTGCTTGTGGCGGGCTCTAGCGCGACGTAAATGGCAAGGGGCAGGTGCCCACTTGCGAAGAACATAAGGTGGGAGGTGTGGAGTGAATTTGGGAGCAAGGGCTTGCCCTGTAAGCCTGAAGCAGGGGAAGAGCTTGCCAGAGGACTGGCAGCAGCATCAGCCCTGAAGGCGACAACTGAGTGGTCTTTCAAGCGATATTCCCTGGTGTGACACAGTTACCCGGTGGATTCAGAGTTAATTACTTTTCCAGCCTGGAGTGCTGCTTACTACTGGAGTGACCTTCTGGTGCTTTATCATAATGTGTTGGAGAGTTCTTCTATCTTTTCTACAGTATTGGTCAGCCGGTGAGGCCCTCATGTCACAGGCCACCTTCTGAATCAGCAGTAGTGCTGCGAATCCAGGGTGCTCAGCACACTGGCTTAGCTTCCAACTCTGCCAGCGACCTGGTACTTGTTTACTGGACTTGGGAGTGAGCTTACATGCCAGCCATGGTTCCCTTGATTAGCAGTGGTGTTGTGAATCCAGGGGTGCTCAGCACACTGGCCTAGCTCACACCGCTGCATATCAGTGCTATTCTTGGTGTTGTGGAGTTGCCCTCACTGTCATTGTGCTCTTGATGAACTCTGGTCCAGCTAATCCAGAAGTGCTCAGCACACTGGCCCAGCTTTAACTTTTCCAGGTCTAGCAGCCACTCGCCACCTCGCTTGTCGCAGATTGCACGACCGTCTCAAGCTGTCGCGGAGCCGTCTCGGGCCAGGCCCAGTGGCCATTCGCCACTGCGCTTCGCGCACATCGCGTACGCTCGCACTCCGTCGCCTCCATCCAGCGGCCATGAGACCGAGGATTTGGTGTCGTCAGATCCTGACAGCAGCCCTCCTCGTGGGAGGTCGCCCTCTGCATCGCCTGCCATGACCAACGTTGGCTCGTGGGCGAACTCTGTCCGTGTTCCGCGTGGCTCCCCGTCAATTTCTTCGGGAGGCCCACCTCCTACGCCTCCGAGTCCGCCGCGGGCGGGTCCCCTGCCTCGGGCTCCTGGGTGGGTGCCTAGATGGTGATACGACCCAGTATGCTGAACAAGCCCATATTTGAGGCTGTGCTACTGCACGCAGCAGCTACAGATGGGGGATGTTGGAATCTGGGCTTGCATGTAAGAGTTCAGCGTTCGATAACAGGGTATCAGAATTTTAAAAAATTTGTAGCTCTACGATCTTATGCTGTGTTGAGAATTGCTCGATCAGTTACCGGCACCAGTGGATATTAATGATGCTTATGATCAGTCGCGAGTGTTAAGTTCGTTCGATTCCGAGATTGTACCATCATATGCACGCGTTTGCGACAGCTGTAACAAACGCCGGCTTTTCATGGTACCGCGCCGGGTTTGTTCAGCTGGTGACACGCATGACAGTGGTGACAGCATGACAGGCTTTACGAAGATGACCATCTGTGAGATGCAGACTTGTCAGAGAAGATATGGTCACCATCAAGTGACCAGGGAATGATAAGACGAAGATGGCAGTGACTCCTTTGCCGCTGACGTGTCAGTCAGAATGCGGTAAACGGTAACATTGTTAGAGCTGGCATGGAATAATGACTTTCTATTGGCCAGATGAAGATTTAAGGGCTAGAACCCGTTACAGTTTTGGGAAATGTGACAGGACATTGAGATATAAGTAGACTCTGACCGAAGGTCAGGCTAGTGGACTCATTATTGTTTTGCCTTCGCAAGTACTAGGTGGCTGTTCGCGTGCCAGTGCTAGAGTGCTAAGACAGTTCTGCTCACAGCTTTTGTACACACAATAATTCGTATTTTGTGATATAATATCAATTTTGACGGATATTATGTTGGAATCTGGGCTTGCATGTAAGAGTTCAGCGTTCGATAACAGGGTATCAGAATTTTAAAAATTTTGTAGCTCTACGATCTTATGCTGTGTTGAGAATTGCTCGATCAGTTACCGGCACCAGTGGATATTAATGATGCTTATGATCAGTCGCGAGTGTTAAGTTCGTTCGATTCCGAGATTGTACCATCATATGCACGCGTTTGCGACACCGTGTCATTTGCAGGTCAAAGTTCAGTATGACTGCAGCGCAGCTGTGCCCAGCAGACATCTTGCATGTGAAGTATGCAGGAAAGCTGACGGGGAAGCAGAGATGTTGTTGTGCGACACGTGCAACAAGGGGTATCATTTATGGTGCATAACCCCAGCATTGTCAGAGGTGCCAGAGGGCGAGTGGCTATGTCCGAGGTGCTCAGGCACGAGGCTGCAAGCTGCTAGCGCTGAGGTGCAGACCCATCTGACCCAGGAGATGGAGATCTCCTGCGTTTTGGAGGACATGCTTGGGATGAAAGAGCAACAGTTGAACGAGAAGTTCTTGTCCTCGGACATGCGTCTGCTGCCAGCAGATATGGGTCCTCGTCGCGTGGTGAAGGGAAGCAAGTCCCAGCCATGGCAAGCCATTTCGTCCAGGGAAATAATGTTGGAAGAGAAGAATCTGTTCCTCTACATGCCAGATCAGGTGGACTGGGGCAGGCAGGACAAGCTCTCTGAGATCGTGAGAATATTTATGCCGGGGCACTGGAATGAAGGGCACCGAACCGTACTGAGCAAGAAGTATCGAGAGCAGAAGGCAAAAGCAAGGCAATTGAGGGATGCGCCTCTAGTGCCTGCTTTGGCTGAAGAAGAAATTGAGAAGCGAGGAGAATTGAGACATATGACCAGGGCTCAGGTGCGCGAGGCCAGCGCACTACAATGGGGACTGGAGCTCATCATCACTGTGCCTTCAGAGGTGAGGCGCTTGGCGACAGAGGTGGACTGGAAGTCCATTGATGGCGTATGGGACCCATGGGCGGGTACTGGAGTCATCAGTGAGGTGATGGTGGAACAGTGGTCGCATTTGAGGTTCATGAACAATGATTGGAACCCTCAGCTGGGTTGGTCTGAGGCGCGTGATGCACTTCAGCCTGGCAACTATCGTATATGGAAGGAGAAGTATGGTGTCTGTGACGCAGTGATAACGTCTCCTTGGTTTGCTGCGCTGGATATTGCGTTTCCACTGGCAGTTATGGCCAGCCGTGTGGTAGCATGCGTGCATGTTCCCTCTTATTATTTGGCAGATATGACAGAGAGCAGAGCAGCTTACTTCAGGCGGCTGAGCCAGGCCGGACGCCTACATGTGATTGGACATCTGGAACATGGACCTATTGGCCGCAGATGTATGTGGGTCTTGGTATTTAGAAATCCTCTGGTGAGAGCCAGAATGTTACAAGGTGGTGAAGACGATGGTATTGGTATGTTCACCTTCAGCTTGGGCAAGTTTATGGCAGATGGTGACACGAATCAGTATGCCGAACAAGCCCATATTTAGGTCTGTGCTACTGCAGGCAGCAGCTACAGATGGGGGATGTGAGAAATTTGGGCTTGCATGCGAGAGCTTTGCATGTGGTTTCAGAAGATCAGAATTTCAAAAATTTTGTAGCTCTACGATCACTTGTCATGCTGGAATATGCCTTGATTATCACGAACCTATGTGTATGTTGAGAACATGCCAGATACATATATGAGCATTGATATCGCTCGGTCGCTCGGGACTATCAGTATTTGTCCCATCATATGCACGCGTTTGCGACAGGAATCTGAGATCGTGGATGAAGAATGCAAAATCAGTAAATGTCATCTCTCTGGCAGAATCGTGGACGATAGTGGTATTATTAGGAACGATTGTGACAGAATCAACGGTGTCAGTACGATACCGTGACAGATGACGATAGAGATGACATTTATGGCGGCGCAGGTTGGGGATAACAGGGATTCCTGTGACGAGAGAAACTAGCCGACCAGTCTGTGCTATATAGTGATGAAACACGATTCCCTTGGGAGCTTAGTTACAGAATAAAAACATTTTCGTAACACAGGCTGTATTGAATAATCACCGGTTGTGATATATATCGATTCGTATCCGATTACTTTGAAACTTCGTATATGCATTAGTATGCCTGTGACAGTTGAGCGCATCATTCTTGGAAGAATGATGCTCAAAACTGGACCGCAAAATTCTGAAGTTTTGAAGGCGAATAAATAGCCCATCAAGGGCCATTTGCGCATCATCAATTTATTGATATATCGTTTATTCATTTTGCAATATGTGGGATATTTGCTCCGTTTTTCTTGTTTTCCCCACTGCAACAACCGAGTTAACGTCTGGGTTTGGCGGATCACAGTGTTAAGAAATCCGGTTGCTCCCCCTGCTCCGCTACTACTATAGTTACTCCCCTTGATTTAATAGGATATTGCGATCGTCATCGCTCATTTGACAATATCCCGAATTCAAAGTTTCGAACCATGTCGAGCAAACGCAAACGTGGACGTGCGATTAATGAAGGAAAATACAAAAATAAAAAAGCGAATTTCGAATTGCATCATATACTATACTTGTAGTGCGGTGCAATATTTAAATCTAAAAAATATCCCCAAATGTTGGGTATCCCTTTATGTATAGGAAGTTCTCAGGTGTGCGTGGCGAATTCTTTTTCGTGCGTAGTTCCTCCACCCTTTGTTATTATCCTGAGCGTGCATCTTGCATGCCGCTATTACGTTCTCTGCGGTAAGGAAAGGGCAAGCGTGCCCTTCCTGCTTAATTACAGTTTGACACACAGCCCGCAACAAAACACTCTCACAGCAAATCTGCAAGGTGGATGATGGTGCCTCTAGCAAATACAACCCATAACGGCACAATGGGAAAATGGAGACATCGAATACCGAATTATCAACCTACGTAATGGTCGTCCATATGCCACATTGCACAAATCACACTCAATATTGACAGCTAGAATAGAGAGCAATTTCATCTCATCTGGCACGCAGAAGTGGTCAGGTAATGTAATGGTTACCTCCTTGAAGAACTTCAGCAGACATCAAAACAGTTTCCAAACCATTCACAACACAGTATCTAAGCTGAATACTTCAGAAATTCCATTAGCTAATTACTTCATCCTGCTGCAATGATGAATCCTATATACTAAATACATTGTTTCCAGTTTTGGACTAAAGGTTACATTGTGTGAATAAATCTGAAATTCTAAAAATCGAACATTCCAAACTCACTCCAACCCGTTAGGATGATTGCCTTGGTGGAGTGCTTGGGTGCATACAAGAAGGCACATCTTGGGGCAAAGTGTTGGCATGAAGGATTGCCTGATGAACAAATGTCTCCTCCCACGCTGGGTCCACCTCCACGTCTACCACATCCGACAGATCCTCCTCCACCACATCCGCCACATCCATCATCGTCGTGTCCGCCGGGCCCCACACCGGCGGCTTGAACGGCGGCTCCACCCTCCCCGCCTCCATCGCCTCCCAGTCAAACCCTGCAAACCAAACATGCCCCTTCACCTCCGCCGCCCCACGCCTCCCGCGCCCCAGCCGCTCACTCGGCAGTTTCTTCAGCAGCCCCGTGATCAGCTCCCGTGCCGCACGCGTCGGCTTCGTGCTGCCCTGCCAGCTGCGGCTGCGGTCCGGAAACGCCACCTCAGCCTCCATGATGTTCGTGAACAGCTCCTCGTCCGTGTCGCCCCCGAACGCCGGCTGCCCCACCAGCAGCTCGTACAGCGTGATGCCCAGCGCCCACCAGTCCACCGCCTGGTCGCACGCCTCCATCTTCAGCATCTCCGGGGAGATGAACTCCGGCGACCCGAGCCCACGCGTGTCGTTGCGCTTCTCCTGCATAGCACAGCAGCACCCACTCCTCCCACTCTCAGTGCCCCTTCACAGCGGTCGCTCGCTTCTGTGCACCATCTGCTTCCTAACACTGTTAGCGGAATGGACAGTCCAAATGCCCCAGAACTCACGAGTCTTTCAACACCTGCAGGCCCTCCCAAACCTGCAAGCAGGCTTCACACCTTCCTATCTTGGACACAGAGCACAAAGCCCCAGCAAGCGCCTCCCCCTTGAACCTAAACATACCTCCGTCGTCAACGCGCAGCCGAAGTCCGCCAGCTTCAGCTCCCCGCTCTTGCTCAGCAGCATGTTCTCCGGCTTCACATCGCTGTGCACCATGTCCAGCTTGTGCAGGTGCTCCAGCGCCAGCACCATCGCTGCCATATAGTACCGCGCCGCCTCCTCCGTCAGCGTGCCCCCGCTGCGCTGTGTGTGGTGCGCCAGGTGGCCCCCCTGCATCAGCTCCAGCACAATGTACACGTACGTCTCGCTGCGGAACGCCGCCGTCACCTCCACCACGTACCGGTGCCGCGCCTGCACCTGCAGCCGCAGCTCCTTCGCCGCATGCTCGTGCATCCCCGTGATGCGCAGGTGCTTCTTGCGCATGCACTTCATCGCAAACGTGCGCTGCGGGTCGCTGCGCAGCCGCACCAGCTTCACCAGCCCGAACGCCCCGAGCCCGATCGTGCGCAGCTCCGCCAGATCCCCCAGCGCTGCCGGCGCCCCTGTCTTTTTGGTAGTCATCCTCATTTTTTTCTCATTGCTTTCACCTTCATTGCGCGCCTCTTTGGCTGCAAATGACGTGGAGGCTTCAGCGTTCTCGTCATCAGTGTATTGTGACTCATGTTCGGACAGCAGGATGCACCCTTCCGCCCTGTTCATTGGACCCGTGTCCATTATCCTTTGCTGCTCCTGTGATTCTTCCAGAACTTCGCTTGATTTGGAAGAAACCAAGTCTCCACTGACTCCCTGTGGCTTCCACCCGTCATCCTCAGCTGCAGTTTCCATCCCGGCAGGCTGGTGCATAATCCTGTCATCAACAGCATCTCTTCCCTGCCCAGTACTATTCGTGCCACCAGCGTCGCGGCCCACCGAGGTATCCAGAGATTGGCTGCTGCCGGCCAGATCAGGAGTAAGGCTCGAAGCGTCAATATGCATCGACCTCTGCTCATACCCCGAGCGCGATTTCCCCTCGTCAACGTGTAACGCGCCCGCCCCCAAATCCTTTGCATCCTCACCATCGCGCTGCGCCCCCACCACGGCTTGCATCGGTGCATTCAAATCAAATGTTTCCTCCCACGCCAGGTCCACCTCCACGTCTACCACATCCGACAGATCCTCCTCCACCACGTCCGCCACATCCATCATCGTCGTGTCCGCCGGGCCCCACACCGGCGGCTTGAACGGCGGCTCCACCCTCCCCACCTCCATCGCCTCCCAGTCAAACCCTGCAAACCACTCATGCCCCTTCACCTCCGCCGCCCCACGCCTCCCGCGCCCCAGCCGCTCACTCGGCAGTTTCTTCAGCAGCCCCGTGATCAGCTCCCGTGCCGCACGCGTCGGCTTCGTGCTGCCCTGCCAGCTGCGGCTGCGGTCCGGAAACGCCACCTCAGCCTCCATGATGTTCGTGAACAGCTCCTCGTCGGTGTCGCCCCCGAACGCCGGCTGCCCCACCAGCAGCTCGTACAGTGTGATGCCCAGCGCCCACCAGTCCACCGCCTGGTCACACGCCTCCATCTTCAGCATCTCCGGGGAGATGAACTCTGGCGACCCGAGCCCACGCGTGTCGTTGCGCTTCTCCTGCATAGCACAGCAGCACCCCGATGGGCCTCCCACCTCAAGCACGCCTGTGAGCTGCCATCGACTCCTCACCGCAAGTATTACATCTCATGCAGCACCATCCAAACTGAATGCATGCATCCCGCAGCCCTACGTGGAACCACATCTCCCTTATACGACATCTGAATGCGCGTAAACCGTACCTCCGTCGTCAACGCGCAGCCGAAGTCCGCCAGCTTCAGCTCCCCGCTCTTGCTCAGCAGCATGTTCTCCGGCTTCACATCGCTGTGCACCATGTCCAGCTTGTGCAGGTGCTCCAGCGCCAGCACCATCGCTGCCATATAGTACCGCGCTGCCTCCTCCGTCAGCGTGCCCCCGCTGCGCTGCGTGTGGTGCGCCAGGTGGCCCCCCTGCATCAGCTCCAGCACAATGTACACGTACGTATCGCTGCGGAACGCCGCCGTCACCTCCACCACGTTCCGGTGCCGCGCCTGCACCTGCAGCCGCAGCTCCTTCGCCGCATGCTCGTGCATCCCCGTGATGCGCAGGTGCTTCTTGCGCATGCACTTCATCGCAAACGTGCGCTGCGGGTCGCTGCGCAGCCGCACCAGCTTCACCAGCCCGAACGCCCCGAGCCCGATCGTGCGCAGCTCCGCCAGATCCCCCAGCGCTTTCGGCGCCCCTGCATGCAACTCCGGGAACAGCCGCCCGGGCGCATCAGCGCCATTGGTCGGCGTGCTGGCAGGCACTGCCACAGCCGACTCAGGTGCATGCGGAGGCGTTAGCGGTGCCTGCCCTGCAGCTGTCACCCTAGACTGTAGCAACCGAGATTTATCTGGCGTCGTGGAGGACTCCATTATGCTCAGGTCCTGGAGGATGTTATCACGCTCAGGTCCTGCATCATCTCCGGAAAGCTCCTCCTCGTTCACGGCACGCAAAGCGCCTCCAACATCTGAAGAGGTCAGCACGTCTTCGCCTAATGGCGATAACCCAAGGCTCTCCAAACCATGTTCACGTTCCAATCGTGCCCACTCCTCCTCGATTGTTCTAACAATTCCAGTCGGACTGCCCTGCAGCACTGAGGTATCCGGCGTCCCGGGCATGTGCGCCGAGATGGCTGCACGTTCAGGAAAAATAGGGCCAGTCTGTTCTCTGTCAGCGTCAGGTACGCTGGTGGTCTCCTCTGCCTCGAGGCCATCCACCTGCATGGCCGCCGATTCATTTCCTCCAAGCACCGTCTGATGCAACCCACTTGAGCCCACCTCCTTTGCATCCTCACCATCGCGCTGCGAATTGCCTCGGTGCGCCACAGCTTGCATCGGTGCATTCAAATCAAATGTCTCCTCCCACGCCGGATCCACCTCCACGTCTACCACATCCGACAGATCCTCCTCCACCACATCCGCCACATCCATCATCGTCGTGTCCGCCGGGCCCCACACCGGCGGCTTGAACGGCGGCTCCACCCTCCCCGCCTCCATCGCCTCCCAGTCAAACCCTGCAAACCACTCATGCCCCTTCAACTCCGCCGCCCCACGCCCCCCGCGCCCCAGCCGCTCACTCGGCAGTTTCTTCAGCAGCCCCGTGATCAGCTCCCGTGCCGCACGCGTCGGCTTCGTGCTGCCCTGCCAGCTGCGGCTGCGGTCCGGAAACGTCACCTCAGCCTCCATGATGTTCGTGAACAGCTCCTCGTCCGTGTCGCCCCCGAACGCCGGCTGCCCCACCAGCAGCTCGTACAGCGTGATGCCCAGCGCCCACCAGTCCACCGCCTGGTCGCACGCCTCCATCTTCAGCATCTCCGGGGAGATGAACTCTGGCGACCCGAGCCCACGCGTGTCGTTGCGCTTCTCCTGCATAGCACAGCAGCACCCACTCCTCCCACTCTCAGTGCCCCTTCACAGCGGTCGCTCGCTTCTGTGCACCATCTGCTTCCTAACACTGTTAGCGGAATGGACAGTCCAAATGCCCCAGAACTCACGAGTCTTTCAACACCTGCAGGCCCTCCCAAACCTGCAAGCAGGCTTCACACCTTCCTATCTTGACACACCGAACGGCTCAAGACACGGCAACCAAAGCTGGCCACCCACCAGGGCGGGGCAGTGACAAGATCAAACCACCGCGCGCACAGATCAAAGCAAACGCCATGCAGTATGGATGTATGTACTGATCAGTGCCACACATTTGGTCGCCATTTGACGCAAGCTCTGCATGTTGAAGCCAGGGTGGTCTAAATTCAGCAAATCCTGGTGGCTTGCCCCCCCGTTGGCTCATAGTACGATGAATGAATGGATTCTGTTGGTCGATGAATGCATCCTAAGTGAAGCCGATCTTCTGTGGCTACCTGGTGCCAAAGGAGTCGGTCCAAGGATAAGCACACACACATAGCAGGCTGGTCCCGAATGTGGGCTTGGTGGTGATGAGATGGCTCGAGTGGCGGAGGTGAGCCGGCTTCAGAGACACAGCAGCAGTGTGCCGGCAGGGCAGCCGCAGAGGGGCTCAGGTGGCCCAGTGAGGCTCGGGGAGCAGAGGAATGGTCCTGCGCGTAGGCTTGGTGGTGAAGATAATGCTCCGCGGGCAGGGATGAACTGGCTTCAGGCACCAGGCAGTAGTGCGCCGGCGGTGCAGATGCAGAGGGGCTCAGTAAGGCTTAGGTGGTCCCATTCTTCACTAGTGAGCTCCGGAGAATCCGTATAAGTGTCCCGAAGTGTGTGCTTAATCCCCGGCGTGGGTACATAGTGCAGCCGGTCTTCTGCGGCTACGGTGTGCCAAAGGAGTCGGTCCAAGGATAGGCACACACGTATACACCAACTTGGAGCAGGGTACGCCGGCAGCTTTCTTTGATGCCGGTTTCCTTTCCGCTTGGTGCGTAATCCGTCACCAGAGGTCCAAACTCACACTTAGAGACCACTAGTGAGCTCCGGAAAATCCGGATGAGTGTCCCGGAGTGTGTCTCGATATTTTGATCTCCGGTGTGGGTGCAGAGTGCAGCTGATCTGCTGTGGTTACATGAGCCAAAGGAATCGTTCCAAGGATAAGCCTCAGTTAGAGACACGTACGTGCTTAGTCCTTTGATCCCGTGTATGAGTACAAAGTGTAGCCAACATTCTATGGCTATCCAGTGCCAAAAAAAATCGCTCCAAGGATGACGCACACACTGTAGGAAAAGCAGCATGGATGACAGCGAAGGCATATGAATCAACCCCGGGTATATAACAATGCATACCACCACGCTGGTCACGCAGGAAGCGTGTTTGAGTGGCATGGGCCAAGGCAGATCCATCAAAGCAGGAATTCCCAGCATGCAAAATAACAAGCAGCAAATCCAAAATATGAAAACCATTATCTTGGACACAGAGCACAAAGCCCCAGCAAGCGCTTCCCTCTTGAACCTAAACATACCTCCGTCGTCAACGCGCAGCCGAAGTCCGCCAGCTTCAGCTCCCCGCTCTTGCTCAGCAGCATGTTCTCCGGCTTCACATCGCTGTGCACCATGTCCAGCTTGTGCAGGTGCTCCAGCGCCAGCACCATCGCTGCCATATAGTACCGCGCCGCCTCCTCCGTCAGCGTGCCCCCGCTGCGCTGCGCGTGGTGCGCCAGGTGGCCCCCCTGCATCAGCTCCAGCACAATGTACACGTACGTATCGCTGCGGAACGCCGCCGTCACCTCCACCACGTTCCGGTGCCGCGCCTGCACCTGCAGCCGCAGCTCCTTCGCCGCATGCTCGTGCATCCCCGTGATGCGCAGGTGCTTCTTGCGCATGCACTTCATCGCAAACGTGCGCTGCGGGTCGCTGCGCAGCCGCACCAGCTTCACCAGCCCGAACGCCCCGAGCCCGATCGTGCGCAGCTCCGCCAGATCCCCCAGCGCTTTCGGCGCCCCTGCATGCAACTCCGGGAACAGCCGCCCGGGCGCATCAGCGCCATTGGTCGGCGTGCTGGCAGGCACTGCCACAGCCGACTCAGGTGCATGCGGAGGCGTTAGCGGTGCCTGCCCTGCAGCTGTCACCCTAGACTGTAGCAACCGAGATTTATCTGGCGTCGTGGAGGACTCCATTATGCTCAGGTCCTGGAGGATGTTATCACGCTCAGGTCCTGCATCATCTCCGGAAAGCTCCTCCTCGTTCACGGCACGCAAAGCGCCTCCAACATCTGAAGAGGTCAGCACGTCTTCGCCTAATGGCGATAACCCAAGGCTCTCCAAACCATGTTCACGTTCCAATCGTGCCCACTCCTCCTCGATTGTTCTAACAATTCCAGTCGGACTGCCCTGCAGCACTGAGGTATCCGGCGTCCCGGGCATGTGCGCCGAGATGGCTGCACGTTCAGGAAAAATAGGGCCAGTCTGTTCTCTGTCAGCGTCAGGTACGCTGGTGGTCTCCTCTGCCTCGAGGCCATCCACCTGCATGGCCGCCGATTCATTTCCTCCAAGCACCGTCTGATGCAACCCACTTGAGCCCACCTCCTTTGCATCCTCACCATCGCGCTGCGAATTGCCTCGGTGCGCCACAGCTTGCATCGGTGCATTCAAATCAAATGTCTCCTCCCACGCCGGATCCACCTCCACGTCTACCACATCCGACAGATCCTCCTCCACCACATCCGCCACATCCATCATCGTCGTGTCCGCCGGGCCCCACACCGGCGGCTTGAACGGCGGCTCCACCCTCCCCACCTCCATCGCCTCCCAGTCAAACCCTGCAAACCACTCATGCCCCTTCACCTCCGCCGCCCCACGCCTCCCGCGCCCCAGCCGCTCACTCGGCAGTTTCTTCAGCAGCCCCGTGATCAGCTCCCGTGCCGCACGCGTCGGCTTCGTGCTGCCCTGCCAGCTGCGGCTGCGGTCCGGAAACGCCACCTCAGCCTCCATGATGTTCGTGAACAGCTCCTCGTCCGTGTCGCCCCCGAACGCCGGCTGCCCCACCAGCAGCTCGTACAGCGTGATGCCCAGCGCCCACCAGTCCACCGCCTGGTCGCACGCCTCCATCTTCAGCATCTCCGGGGAGATGAACTCCGGCGACCCGAGCCCACGCGTGTCGTTGCGCTTCTCCTGCATAGCACAGCAGCACCCACTCCTCCCACTCTCAGTGCCCCTTCACAGCGGTCGCTCGCTTCTGTGCACCATCTGCTTCCTAACACTGTTAGCGGAATGGACAGTCCAAATGCCCCAGAACTCACGAGTCTTTCAACACCTGCAGGCCCTCCCAAACCTGCAAGCAGGCTTCACACCTTCCTATCTTGACACACCGAACGGCTCAAGACACGGCAACCGAAGCTGGCCACCCACCAGGGCGGGGCAGTGACAAGATCAAACCACCGCGCGCACAGATCAAAGCAAACGCCATGCAGTATGGATGTATGTACTGATCAGTGCCACACATTTGGTCGCCATTTGACGCAAGCTCTGCATGTTGAAGCCAGGGTGGTCTAAATTCAGCAAATCCTGGTGGCTTGCCCCCCCGTTGGCTCATAGTACGATGAATGAATGGATTCTGTTGGTCGATGAATGCATCCTAAGTGAAGCCGATCTTCTGTGGCTACCTGGTGCCAAAGGAGTCGGTCCAAGGATAAGCACACACACATAGCAGGCTGGTCCCGAATGTGGGCTTGGTGGTGATGAGATGGCTCGAGTGGCGGAGGTGAGCCGGCTTCAGAGACACAGCAGCAGTGTGCCGGCAGGGCAGCCGCAGAGGGGCTCAGGTGGCCCAGTGAGGCTCGGGGAGCAGAGGAATGGTCCTGCGCGTAGGCTTGGTGGTGAAGATAATGCTCCGCGGGCAGGGATGAACTGGCTTCAGGCACCAGGCAGTAGTGCGCCGGCGGTGCAGATGCAGAGGGGCTCAGTAAGGCTTAGGTGGTCCCATTCTTCACTAGTGAGCTCCGGAGAATCCGTATAAGTGTCCCGAAGTGTGTGCTTAATCCCCGGCGTGGGTACATAGTGCAGCCGGTCTTCTGCGGCTACGGTGTGCCAAAGGAGTCGGTCCAAGGATAGGCACACACGTATACACCAACTTGGAGCAGGGTACGCCGGCAGCTTTCTTTGATGCCGGTTTCCTTTCCGCTTGGTGCGTAATCCGTCACCAGAGGTCCAAACTCACACTTAGAGACCACTAGTGAGCTCCGGAAAATCCGGATGAGTGTCCCGGAGTGTGTCTCGATATTTTGATCTCCGGTGTGGGTGCAGAGTGCAGCTGATCTGCTGTGGTTACATGGTGCCAAAGGAATCGTTCCAAGGATAAGCCTCAGTTAGAGACACGTACGTGCTTAGTCCTTTGATCCCGTGTATGAGTACAAAGTGTAGCCAACATTCTATGGCTATCCAGTGCCAAAAAAAATCGCTCCAAGGATGACGCACACACTGTAGGAAAAGCAGCATGGATGACAGCGAAGGCATATGAATCAACCCCGGGTATATAACAATGCATACCACCACGCTGGTCACGCAGGAAGCGTGTTTGAGTGGCATGGGCCAAGGCAGATCCATCAAAGCAGGAATTCTCAGCATGCAAAATAACAAGCAGCAAATCCAAAATATGAAAACCATTATCTTGCACACAGAGCACAAAGCCCCAGCAAGCGCTTCCCCCTTGAACCTAAACATACCTCCGTCGTCAACGCGCAGCCGAAGTCCGCCAGCTTCAGCTCCCCGCTCTTGCTCAGCAGCATGTTCTCCGGCTTCACATCGCTGTGCACCATGTCCAGCTTGTGCAGGTGCTCCAGCGCCAGCACCATCGCTGCCATATAGTACCGCGCCGCCTCCTCCGTCAGCGTGCCCCCGCTGCGCTGTGTGTGGTGCGCCAGGTGGCCCCCCTGCATCAGCTCCAGCACAATGTACACGTACGTCTCGCTGCGGAACGCCGCCGTCACCTCCACCACGTACCGGTGCCGCGCCTGCACCTGCAGCCGCAGCTCCTTCGCCGCATGCTCGTGCATCCCCGTGATGCGCAGGTGCTTCTTGCGCATGCACTTCATCGCAAACGTGCGCTGCGGGTCGTTGCGCAGCCGCACCAGCTTCACCAGCCCGAACGCCCCGAGCCCGATCGTGCGCAGCTCCGCCAGATCCCCCAGCGCTTTCGGCGCCCCTGCATGCAACTCCGGGAACAGCCGCCCGGGCGCATCAGCGCCATTGGTCGGCGTGCTGGCAGGCACTGCCACAGCCGACTCAGGTGCATGTGTCAGTGTGAACTCCTGTGCGGCGTCGACAGCAGCAGAAGACATTTCTGCACTTTCCATTTGACCCACACTTGGCAACTCCTCCTCTTTCATCTTACCGGAGGCATTTTGTGCGGCATCATTTTGAAGCATTGGCAGCTGAAGTGCCTGCCAGGGTGGTTCCTCCAGGGCAGGGCGTTCTGAATGCTCCTGCTGCGGCCCCCCTTGCTCCCCTGAGACCCCTGCCCCATCTGAAGGGGCCGGAGTGATCCCCTCGTGCAGCTCTTTGGAATCGCCTCCAGCCATGCTAGTATCCCTCACGTCCTCATTCCCCCCTCCCATGGCGTCGTCGCCATCAACTGCGGCCAGCGAGGAGAGCACATCGCTGATTCTTTGTAAAGACTCGCACTCCACGGGGGACTGCAGCAGGGGGCTCCGCTGAGGGGACTGCTCCCGCTCCAGCCTCCCCCACTGTTCGTTGAATGTGCTCGGCTGCTCCGAGACAGATGCCATAGGCTCTATTGTGCCATTCGCGCCCACAGCATCCGTCACCGTTGATGTGATGTTGGCTGGCACATCCGACGGTGGATGGCGCCCCTCTGCGTGCTCGCACTCGTGCTTGGACCACATGTCCTCAACCGTGTGAAGAGTGCTGTGAGGGGTGATGCGGCCCGTGCTGCCATCGCTCGCCTCGGCTTCCACCTGGGCCGAGCCTTGCAGTTCACCCGCGACATCAGGCGAGAAGCTAATCGAGCTTTTCACGGAGTACTCGCGCTGGAGTCTGTCCCACTCGGCATCCGTCCTGTGATGAGCGGCCCCATCACTCACCTCCGGCGGAGCCTTGACCCCGCTGCGCTCCACATGCTCACGCTCGAGCCTCTCCCACTCATCCTCTACCGTGCGCACAACCCCCGATGGTGTCATCACCAGGAGCTCCTCCGGAGTTTTCATTTCCACGGAGCGTTCAACAGAGAAGCTGCGTTGAAGGCGCTCCAGGTGTTCCCGCTCCAGACGTGCCCACTCATCCTCCACTGCAGCAATCGTCGCCGTTGGCGTGATATTATTGCTCTCAGTGGGCGCCGACACAAGCCCCGTCGCATCCACTGGCTCCGTGTGGGTCGCCTCAAACAGGTTTTCGGAAACTGTGCTGCGCCTTGGCGTTGCCGGTGGTGTGGCCGCCTCAATGCTAGAATTCTCAGTTTCAAAAGCCAGCTCCCACGCCGGGTCCACCTCCACGTCTACCACATCCGACAGATCCTCCTCCACCACATCCGCCACATCCATCATCGTCGTGTCCGCCGGGCCCCACACCGGCGGCTTGAACGGCGGCTCCACCCTCCCCGCCTCCATCGCCTCCCAGTCAAACCCTGCAAACCACTCATGCCCCTTCAACTCCGCCGCCCCACGCCCCCCGCGCCCCAGCCGCTCACTCGGCAGTTTCTTCAGCAGCCCCGTGATCAGCTCCCGTGCCGCACGCGTCGGCTTCGTGCTGCCCTGCCAGCTGCGGCTGCGGTCCGGAAACGTCACCTCAGCCTCCATGATGTTCGTGAACAGCTCCTCGTCCGTGTCGCCCCCGAACGCCGGCTGCCCCACCAGCAGCTCGTACAGCGTGATGCCCAGCGCCCACCAGTCCACCGCCTGGTCGCACGCCTCCATCTTCAGCATCTCCGGGGAGATGAACTCTGGCGACCCGAGCCCACGCGTGTCGTTGCGCTTCTCCTGCATAGCACAGCAGCACCCACTCCTCCCACTCTCAGTGCCCCTTCACAGCGGTCGCTCGCTTCTGTGCACCATCTGCTTCCTAACACTGTTAGCGGAATGGACAGTCCAAATGCCCCAGAACTCACGAGTCTTTCAACACCTGCAGGCCCTCCCAAACCTGCAAGCAGGCTTCACACCTTCCTATCTTGGACACAGAGCACAAAGCCCCAGCAAGCGCTTCCCCCTTGAACCTAAACATACCTCCGTCGTCAACGCGCAGCCGAAGTCCGCCAGCTTCAGCTCCCCGCTCTTGCTCAGCAGCATGTTCTCCGGCTTCACATCGCTGTGCACCATGTCCAGCTTGTGCAGGTGCTCCAGCGCCAGCACCATCGCTGCCATATAGTACCGCGCTGCCTCCTCCGTCAGCGTGCCACCGCTGCGCTGCGTGTGGTGCGCCAAGTGGCCCCCCTGCATCAGCTCCAGCACAATGTACACGTACGTATCGCTGCGGAACGCCGCCGTCACCTCCACCACGTACCGGTGCCGCGCCTGCACCTGCAGCCGCAGCTCCTTCGCCGCATGCTCGTGCATCCCCGTGATGCGCAGGTGCTTCTTGCGCATGCACTTCATCGCAAACGTGCGTTGCGGGTCGTTGCGCAGCCGCACCAGCTTCACCAGCCCGAACGCCCCGAGCCCGATCGTGCGCAGCTCCGCCAGATCCCCCAGCGCTCCCGGTCCTCCCGGGCACCTTTTGAGGCGCCAGTCTTTTTGTGCCTTATTTGGGGAAATGGAGGGCCCACAAGATGATTTTGATGCACTCATTCTGCTTTTAGGGGCTGCCATCGGCGTATCGGCAGAGGTATCAAACGTTGTGGGCATGCACTGGTTTATATCCAGAGAGCCTTGTCTAGTTTGATCCAGTGTGTCCTTCCCACATTCAATGCTGGCCACGTTCGTTGTTGTATCACCGGCAACGTTTTCAGTCCCAGATGTCGTGCATTCAGCTTGCGGCTCAGCATCCTGCGTGTCGGTGTGTGACAGACCGGACGATGCACGCTCAACAGTTTTGAAATAGTCCGAGCTCGCGCCTTCTTGCGCTGGTTTCTCATCCCGAGCGATGACTTCATGTAAGGGATTGACGGTTAAGGTAGGTTTTAACACTCCGTTTTCCCCGAAAGCAGTTTCCCACGTTGGGTCCACCTCCACATCCGCCACACCTGCCACGTCCATCAGTGAGGTGTCCGCCGGGCCCCACACCGGCGGCTTGAACGGCGGCTCCACCCTCCCCGCCTCCATCGCCTCCCAGTCAAACCCTGCAAACCACTCATGTGCCCTCACCTCCGCCGCCCCGCTCCCCCGGCACCCCAGCCGCTCGCTTGCCCGCTTCTTGAGCAGCCCCGTGATCAGGTCGCGCGCCGCGCGCGAGGGCTTCACGCCACCTTGCCAGCTCCGGGATCGCTCAGGAAACACCACTTCGGCTTCCATGATATTCCCAAACAACTCCTCATCGGTGTCACCTCCAAACGGGGGGTGTCCAACCAGCAACTCGTACAGTGTGATCCCCAGTGCCCACCAGTCCACGGCTTTATCCACGGCCTTGTCCATCCTCATCTTCAGCAGCTCTGGAGACAGAAACTCCGGCGAGCCTAATCCCCTCTTGTCCGCGCGCTTTTCCTGAGGTGGAGTGCACAGGCGCCAATTCCACGTCAGCACACGGACGGCAAGAAGTGCGATCAACCTCAGCTTCCAGGGTAGCTACAGACTGTAGCAGTTGGTGCTTAGCACGTTTTAACAACCACAGAACTACCCAGCAGCTCTTTGCCAGGAGTTTATCGAACTAGGGCCATAGTTGACGAAGCACCATATGCTGTCTGTGGAAATCACAACGATTTACGGAGTTGCATCCAGCAGCAGGGAAGATACACAAGCAGGTCACTCGAGTTGAGCTGTGGTGCGAGTCGAGCCCTGGAGCCTTTCGAGGCACGTCAAGTCCCAACTCATAAGAACGTGAGCCCAGCATGACTCTGATCAGTGCGCGCCATGCCATATCCATGTCAGCGTCACCCATCACTTTCGGATATCTTGAACTCTTCTTGATATCAGACAAACCTAGCCACCGGCTCAATCTTTTGATCCTGTATGAAAAGCGTTTTCAAAATACACGAATCGCGATCCCTCTCAGAGTGTTTGTTTTAGTTTTTGCATCCATCGCCAGGCCAACCCAAACTATCACGCATAGTCGCGTGCAGTATCCAGTCTTCCCACTCAAAGCCAAACCACAAATAGAAACTAAAAAAGGAAGACCAGGGCGATGATCCCGAACTGAACCCGCAGATTTTGATAGAAAAATCTGCACATCGTACCGACGAAAGCAAAATTCACTGCTGCCCGTCGGACACCTTAGCACGACACCCTCAAGCGATGACAGGCTCGGCAAACAGCAAATCCTAGGGAACAATAGGGAAAAGCAAGGTAGACCGATTACGACCCATTCGAAAACCGCAAAATGCTCGAGCCATGTTCAAAGTCCGTGGACCATATGGAGGAGTACGACAGGGATCATGATATCCGACAAAGGGTTCACCGAACCTTGGCCTGGGGAAGGACTGAACAACTCTGTGCGCATCAAAGAACCCTTAGCTTGGGAAAGTCATTATACCTCTGTTCGCGTTGCACAGCCGAAGTC
Organism: Cymbomonas tetramitiformis; assembly: GCA_001247695.2. NCBI lineage: Eukaryota > Viridiplantae > Chlorophyta > Pyramimonadophyceae > Pyramimonadales > Pyramimonadaceae > Cymbomonas > Cymbomonas tetramitiformis. Next base: position 3,689 of record LGRX02024725.1, on the reverse strand, counting down.
CGCCAGCTTCAGCTCCCCGCTCTTGCTCAGCAGCATGTTCTCCGGCTTCACGTCCCCGTGTATCATGTCCAGCTTGTGCAGGTGCTCCAGCGCCAGCACCATCGCTGCCATATAGTACCGCGCTGCCTCCTCCGTCAGCGTGCCCCCGCTGCGCTGCGCGTGGTGCTGCAGGTGGCCCCCCTGCATCAGCTCCAGCACAATGTACACGTACGTCTCGCTGCGGAACGCTGCCACCACCTCCACCACGTACCGGTGCCGCGCCTGCACCTGCAGCCGCAGCTCCTTCGCCGCATGCTCGTGCATCCCCGTGATGCGCAGACGTTTCTTGCGCATGCACTTCATCGCGAACGTGCGCTGCGGGTCACTGCGCAGCCGGACGAGCTTCACCAGCCCGAACGCCCCGAGGCCAATCGTCTTCAGCTCCACCAGATCCGCGAGCGCAGTGGGTAGCCCAGCTGACAACGCTCGTCTGGGGCTACTCACATGCAGGTTTGTGGGCGCCTGGCCTGAAGCAACATGTTCCAGAAGGGCAGCTGGGGTTGGCGAGACGCACTGCGTGACCGCATAGTCTTCCACTCGAACTTCATTTGAGTAGCCACTCGCAAGAGAAGCGCTATCAGATGAGCCCTCAGCCGATTGTGATGAGGAGGCCTGGCGACCGCTCGTTTCTATGGATAGCGAAACAGGAGATGCAGAATCTAGAAGCGTGCGGTGCTCAAGGCCTTGCTCTCGGCCTTCACCCGTGCCTTTCGACGCCGGAGAAACTGGTTCACTCGAGCTCTTTTTACTTTCCCAGGGTAGAAGCCTGCCACCGCCTGTATCCTTGAAGGGGCTTGCAGCGGACGGCGACAGAAAATCTATTCCATCAAACTCATTGAAGAGGGTTTCCCAGGATGAGTCCACCTCCACGTCCGCCACATCCGACAGATCCTCCTCCACCACGTCCGCCACATCCATCATCGTCGTGTCCGCCGGGCCCCACACCGGCGGCTTGAACGGCGGCTCCACCCTCCCCGCCTCCAACGCCTCCCAGTCAAACCCTGCAAACCACTCGTGTGCCTTCACCTCCGCCGCCCCGCTCCCCCGACACCCCAACCTCTCGCTCGGCAGCTTCTTCAGCAGCCCCGTGATCAGATCCCGCGCCGCGCTCGTGGGCATCATGCAGCCTTCCCTGGTGTGGCTGCGGTCCGGGAACGCCACCTCAGCCTCCATGATGTTCGTGAACAGCTCCTCATCCGTCTCACCCCCGAAGGCTGGACGGCCTATCAGTATCTCGAACAGAGTGATGCCCAGCGCCCACCAGTCCACACCCTGGTCGCATGCTTCCCTCCGCAAGAGCTCTGGGGATAAGAAGTCTGGCGATCCAAGCCCGCGCGTGTCGTTGCGCTTTTCCTGCGTGAAATACGAACCAAATAATCAGGATAAACCTCGTAACACCGTAAGCTTGATGTGTTTCACAACTGCGTCAGCCTGTTGGAGGGTGACGTCACAGCACAGCTGCCTTTAAACCCTTTTTTTGAAAAACTCGGAATAAGCAAACCTAAGATATCTGGAAAAAGGTGGGGCGCAACAAGCGCTTGTGCGTGGGTGTCCCACAACACGTTACCGCTTTGCGTCTGCAACATACCTCCGTCGTCAACGCGCAGCCGAAGTCCGCCAGCTTCAGCTCCCCGCTCTTGCTCAGCAGCATGTTCTCCGGCTTCACATCGCTGTGCACCATGTCCAGCTTGTGCAGGTGCTCCAGCGCCAGCACCATCGCTGCCATATAGTACCGCGCTGCCTCCTCCGTCAGCGTGCCCCCGCTGCGCTGCGTGTGGTGCGCCAGGTGGCCCCCCTGCATCAGCTCCAGCACAATGTACACGTACGTATCGCTGCGGAACGCCGCCGTCACCTCCACCACGTTCCGGTGCCGCGCCTGCACCTGCAGCCGCAGCTCCTTCGCCGCATGCTCGTGCATCCCCGTGATGCGCAGGTGCTTCTTGCGCATGCACTTCATCGCAAACGTGCGTTGCGGGTCGCTGCGCAGCCGCACCAGCTTCACCAGCCCGAACGCCCCGAGCCCGATCGTCTTAAGCTCTTCCACGTCATCGAGCTTGGTCGGTGCAAGGGCCTTCGAGCGTTTGCGAAGAGGGCCCTTTGAGCTGTCGGTCTGCACAGCGTTCGCTTGAATAGGGGAAACACGCGATGTGTTGTCTTCTCTTCCCTGATCTTGCAACGCTGTATTCATCGATCGGTTCTCCATAGTATCGGGCAGGAAGTTGGCCTCTTCGCTTGTGCCGAAAGTACGCTTAAGAGTTGCGAAGAGGCCACGCAAAGAGCCAGAATTATCCATGCGCCAGTGCAAAAGTAACTAAGAAAACGGTGGAGCGTGTTGTGGGACACAGCTTGGCCGGTAAAAGCCGTGCCTCATCAAGCAGACAGTGAGTGCCAAAGGATAAGTAGTCCCAAGTTGGTCTACTATACTACGGTTGACTAGACTGCGGTTGTCAAGAAAGAAAAAAAATCCTAACTAGCGTCCATCGTGGCGTTCACTTCTGACGAATGTAAAGAAGGGGAATCAGCTGTCGTACTTCCAAAATCCTGCCACTGGCGTGCCTGAACAAACACAAGGATTACCACCAGAGCTGAAGATTCGTACGACGAATAACAAAAAATAGCAAGCGCTTCTACGACTCGTGACTTTTCAAAAGGGAAAGTGTGAAGAACACCGATTCACGTTTCCTATGAGCCACAAAAAGCATCTTTCGACAAGTCACAAAGAGAGCACATAAATTTGCACAGCCATATGGATATCGATATGAGCAACATAGAAAATCCCAGCAGAACGTAATGTAAAACGCATAACCTTCGAAGATTCTGGAGATAACAGAAGTTCAACGGCCCGAGTTATGATATTTGTTCTGAGTCATGAGGTTGATACTGCACGGGTGACGAGCTACTTCGCATAAAATAAGCCTACCTGAATTTTCTCCCTACTCCTTCCACGGGAAGCTGCCTGGGGGTCTCTTTATTGAAGCTGATATGTGGAAGGGCGTAAAGTAGGCTGACTTTCTTAGACATGCAAAGAGGCGAGTTTCAAAATTCGTACATTCTCCGAATATCACAGAGCTATATCGTATAGGATTCGTGAAATTGCCGGCTAATTTTTCACAACCACATTATCAGGTCGTGCAAGTCTCCAACGCATCCCGCCCAAGTATTGCAACAAAATGTTCTCAAAATGAGATACTGTCGTGTGACAAAGATCCACACGACAGAACCCGCCCGAAGCACGTCCACGGAAATGCTCATCGTCATGTCCATCTCCAACGTTTATGGCAGCCAAGGCAAGCCTTCTCCCGCTCGAGCGTCGCGTCGAGGTCGACTCCGACTCACGTAGAGCTAGCAAGGGGAGTAACTAACTGATGGTTTATATGGTTTTCTGATCAGTGTAGGATGACAGGCAGTATGACTGTCATCCGGAGCAGATCTGAAAACTGAGGTTTTCCAGCCACGGCCCGAACCCAAAATTGCCCGCCGCAGGCGCCAATTTTTAATTTTAAGTATGACAATTTGTCAAAAATCGATAAAATTTTGGAAATTTATCGATTTTCCCCTCAATGCGACTCGGCCCATCCGCAACTTTTCCTTCGGCCCGCCTTCGGCCCGGGCCTCCGTGACACGGCCCCGGGCCGGCCTATCCCAGGAAG